>OX465090.1:3723544-3910683 GCA_949987675.1 Chymomyza fuscimana | reverse complement strand
ATTTAAACTTTACCCCGTATAATTTGTAATCTGAAAAATACCAAAGCAAAACACCAGTGTGCTAAAAATAAATTTGAGTTTTCACAAAGTTATCGATAAAAGTTGGCAGGCTATGAAAATTCCATCTCTATAATTGTCTTAACAAAATATATTCTTATAGTCGGCGCGTGGTTCGTTAAATATTTGGAAAAACGTATATAAAGTTATATAATTGTGTGCAGACATATCCATAAGGAGTAAGTACATCAATTGCCATATACGGACTAACATCGTGCATGTTCATTTCATGAATTAGTTTCTTCGGTATTCATTTAATTCTGTAATGCAACTTTTATTGGAGTGTAACCAAGCTAAATAAAAAATATTTTTCACGGTAAATATTGAAGCTAATTGTTCTCTCGCCGCGTCCGAGTTGCATGAAAACTAACTAAAGCCTTGCACATATTTATGTACCTGTAACTATACGGCTTTTTTTTTTTTTATGCAGCATCCAGTATTGAAATGCTACCAATACGACGCAGCGAGCGCATTCGTCGCCAACAGGAAGCAGCTGCAGCCAGATCTGTTGCCGCAGAACAACCAGTTGAGAGGGCTTTTAGCGACTTGCCGCAGCCAGAGATTGGTAGTGGTACCACCGACTCGAACGTCGCAGCAGCTAATCGCCCTGCAACACCATTATTACCAATATGGCCCCGGAGTGTAAGCGCTGAAAGTCACCGCCGAGCAAAAAGCATTTTGCTACGTGAATACAAAAATTATCAGATGGAACCTTTGCCGAATGTCACAGTGGAATTAGACGATGTGTACACCTGGAACATTAGTATGCCAGGAGCTCCTGGCACACCGTATGAGGAAGGAATGTTTAAAGTCAACATTTTTTTTCCTTCTAACTACCCAACCTCTCCGCCCAAAGTTCGTTTTGTGACGAATATATTTCATTGCAACATTAGCGACTGCGGATCGGTCTGCGTCGATATGCTCCACGACAAGTGGAACCCACTGCAGACCGTGCAAAGTATTATACTCTCCATACAGGTTTTGATGGCAGAGCCAAACCCACATGGAGCTTTTAAGCGCTCTTTGGGTTCCCTCTACATGGAAAATCGTGATCTCTATAACAACCATGCCCGCTCATGGACCGAGCGTTATGCCAAACCATCACAGGCTTTACAATGAAATGGAGAAGTTTCAGTTATTAGTGCGGCGTACCATCTACACACTAGTAAACATATAATATATTAAATAGATACATCCCAATTAAATTGGGTGTCTTCATCTACAAATGCGTTGCTGTTTTAACTTGCCAACTTAAAAAAGCTGAATTAATCAGAATGTTTGAAGCCCGCATAAACAAGGAGACGTCTCGTTGACCCCCCAAAGTTACATAAAGTATGATCAGGGTGAGTAAAAGTCGATATACGCATGTTTGTGTGTCCGTCCTTATGATCGCTTTCATCTCGGAGATGGGAAGAGCTAGAGAAACTAATCTTTCGCTGATGTAGTGCCTAAAGCGAAGCAATAAGTCGTTTCTAACAACAGAACAGAATCGTAAGCTTTTCAGTAACCCAGCACCGGTTTCTCTAGAAATTTTTGAGATAATCAAAAGCATGAGTAAGCATAAAGTGTGTATAGAATCACTTTATTTCGGATTAGTCCGGTCAGCTGGTAAAACTCTTCTAAGTTCAGTTAGACGAGTGTCTGTCGCCTAAAGACACAAGTTGCATTTTGTTGGTGTCTATTTAAGTAAGAGGTAAGTTTTTCAAGGGCAAAACTGCGCATTGCACTTTTTCTTGTATATAGACGGGAATATAGCAAGGAGTGCGGTGATGGGTCGTGGGATAATAACACGACACTAATGCATCGTATATTGATATGTGTAATACACGGTAGAGTTGGCATTGCTCCGTGCCAGCGCAGTGGTCGGCCAGAAATACACTCACATCTTAGCTTCCGTTTGTGTTGACGACACAAGC
The DNA here is from genome assembly GCA_949987675.1 of Chymomyza fuscimana. Classification (NCBI taxonomy): domain Eukaryota; kingdom Metazoa; phylum Arthropoda; class Insecta; order Diptera; family Drosophilidae; genus Chymomyza; species Chymomyza fuscimana. The sequence goes on along the minus strand of OX465090.1, from coordinate 3,908,710 downwards.
ATCGCCATGGCGGCCTCGTGTCTGCTGCTGCGCACACAAGTGCATGCGACGTCTAAGCTACACTATATGTGTGTCTACTTCGATGCCGCCACTATTTTTTTTTTAAGTTACTAATTTTTGTCTTTTTTTTTAAGACGGTTGTAATATAAAGAGCATGTTGTTTCGACTTCTATATTTCTGTAGCGGCAGGATATATAACTACGACCAATTTTGAAAGGGTGGCTTGTAGAACGGATCTAGAAATCGACATGAATTAAACAAGTTCCTTTTTTTGGCGGGTGTCACTAGCGTGTAAGGTCTTTGAGATCTTGAATAAATTTCGACCCGAGGTTAGGAAAAGTATTTTGGTATAAAGAAATTACGGTCTGCCATGCCTGATTCTGCCTGTTTCACACATTGCACACCTCTATTATACGCGAGATCCACTGGGTACAGTAGGAATTAAGGAGGTTCTGCTACAACAAATAAGGCCAGATGGAACATCTTTTCGAATTTTGGTGTATTGTATTTGAATAGAGCTTCCGCACTTTTCTGGGTTTGTTCTGAAATGCATTATTGTAATGGGGAAAACCCGAGAAACTCTTCGAAAAATTGAGCGAGAGCATCCGGTTGTCTTAAATTGGAAAATTGCTGTAACCGTAACCTCTACAAGAATCTTTGCATTCTTTTTGTGGTTGACACCCTTGTTACCTTAGAAATCGCTGGAGTACCTCGTAAACCTTTATATAATTTTGTTAGCATTCGTATATCGAAAATCAGATATCTTTATAAAGACGTTCGCATACCTTTTATAGACGAAATCATAAATCGGCAAATGGGCAAATACGACGAAAGTTTAAAAAGACATCCAGCTTCGTAGGCCAAAGCGATGACTTAAAAGTCTATACCCAACGGACCTGAGTCACTGAAATATTCAATAAATCGAAAATCTTTGTAAATTTTATTTCTGTAAATTAGATTAGCCATATCCCACACCAAGATATGTTTAGTATGTAGCGATTATTTTTTTTCTCAAGTATTGGATTATACCTCAATCTGTTAATAGCTAGGTTGATTGACAATAAATAATTAAATAAAAAAATTAGTTCATACCATTTTATGATGAAGCAATCTAAAAAAATAATTTTCGTAGTTGCAAATATTCTGTACAAAATTTAATGTAAAATTTCAAAATTCTTATTAAATACAAAGCAAAAACAAAATTCCGCAGAATGAAAAAAACAATGCCCTGCCCCGCCGCTGTTGTAAAAGATTTAAGACTGCCTGAACAACCAAGACAATAGAAGTTATCGATATAAGTCGATGGATATGGGAGTACCATAAGATACATATGTACATACAATTCCACAACTGGCATTAACTGGCCTCGCCATTAAACCAATACCTTTAAAATGTTTCCAGCTTTAAATTTTTTTCAACTGCGGCCCACATTAATTGACCCAATTACGCAGCCCAACAGGTTCCGTCAGCCGGTGATTTGATGACCAGCTGACTAATCCCAACCCAAAGAACAGAGCAATAAAAATTTGAAACGAAACATGCAAATGTTGGACGTATTTGCATATAAAATTTGTGGCAATAAAACTCTTAAGTACTATCGCATCCAAAGCAAGCTCGACTCCTTTCGATGTATAAAAGGCGGTGTCTTCACGGAAACCAGCAGCACAGATCTCAAGACCAAGATTGAAAGCAAACATGAAAACTTTCTCGGGCTCAATTCTTTTGGTGCTAAGCGCATTGGCTGCGGCCGAGGAGCTGCGTACTCCACAACCCACAATGGAGACCAAGATGGCTTCAACTGACGAGGTGGTTCAAGCAAAGCCCAAAACGTTTAATGTGTCGGAGCGACGTGATAAACGTCAACTGGTAGTTATATCTTTGATAGTGTCTGGAGTTTGTTTAATACAGCAGCTTATCTTCTCTTCAATTCCATAGCAAGGCCATTTTCCCATATTCTATGATGGCGGCAACCCGCCCATGCAGACATTGCAGCCCATAACGGTGGTCACGCCGGTAGCCACCAATGCCAATGCGCAGAGCTCCAGCCAGCCGCCCGGCTTTTTGCCCAATCTGCCCATTATTGGCACACTGGTGGGCAATCTGCCAGGTTTGCAGAATGGTCAACAAAACGGCGGCTTGCTTGCTGGTTTACCAGCTTTAATTACTGGTCTCGGCGGTTTCGGAACGCTGGGTGGTCTGAATTTGGGTAGTTTTGGCCAACAAGCAGCAACGCCTAGCAATGCCATTAACTCATGTCCACTGGGCCAGCGGCTAAACTGTCGCTGTGAGCCATTATTGCCACTCAAGCCGCCAAATACAAGGCATCAGCATGAGCTGCACATAGCCAAGCAAAATGTGCGCCTCAATGACGATGGCAGTCAGGAGCAGCGCCTGCAGCTTAGCAATGGGCTGATCATCTATGAGCACAGCGGCAAGAAGCATTTAACGTCGGGCCAGTCAGATAACCACATCAGGCAGGGCTACTACGCACTGCGGCTACATGATGGACGTTACTTTAACATCTTCTATACCATTAACGACACCGACTATACGGTCAAGGCAGATCTAAGCACTGCTCCTCCCACATCGGTCTTCGATGGGATGTTCAATGGCTTAGAACATTCTTAAAGCAAATGTCTATGAAAAAACAAACAAAAAATTTTTTTTTTTTAGTTTTTAATATAATAAAGACAAAATAATTTTTTAAGTTGTTTGCTGTGACATAATAAGTGGTCTCTCTTGGTGGCTCTTTTTATCCCTGAGATCTAGGGCATTCATGTGGACAGACAGACGTACGTGTCTACATCGACTTCCTAAGTTCTCCACTTTCTTTCTACTCTACCTATGTAACATACATTCCCATAAGTTTATTGTCATGCCTAAGTAAAATTTTGGAGAACAACTAAAATTTTCCCCTTCGTTTAATAAAATTGATTCAAAGCTTCCTTACTAATAGATCACATGGGCAAAAGTTCCTCCGACTGCATAAGCATTCCAGCTGGCTGTCAAGGTTGGCCCAAGGTTCTTATCTTTCCCCTATATTGTACAATTTGTATACATCTGATTTTCCAAGCAATAATTCAATATTAGTGTATATCAAACAGTGTTGGTAAGTGAGAAGTACAAGTGTCAGTGCATCGCTGACCAATGAACCGCGGTCTACGATAGTGCTTGTGCTTCCAATCAGCTTTGGCCTGTGCTGCCAATGCAAATCAGCCAGTGTGGTCCGCACATCAACATAAGGAAGTGCTGCCCATAAATCACCTATAAAGAACACCTTTTATTACTTACATTTAACCCTAGACCCGTGTTCTGGGTCAGATCGACCCAACACATTTTTTACATGTAAATTGCACATATTAAAAAAAAAAAAAATACAGAATTGCTGGTATGGTTGTGTAGCTTGAGCCTTTGGCTTCCAAATAAACCACATTTCATAGTACATATCTCACATATGCGCGATACATGTGACTCAAACGGATATGTACCGTGTGCGTGTTCTCGGGTCAGATCGACCCAACTATTTTCTACGTACATTTTACTTGGAAAACGAACGCGATTGGTTCGTTAACGAGAAAATAAGCTGGCGCCGGTGCTTCATGTTTGGTTACAATTTTTGAAAAATTTGACGTTGGATTATGTACCATCACTTGAACTATGTGTCGATGTAGTTATCGCCAGTACATACCCTCAAAACCAGGTGGGAGTCTTTTTCCTTTTTCTCGTTTCTTTTTGTTTGGTGCAGTTTTTCTTATAAAAATTTTATATAATTTCACAGGGAAATATGGCATTCAAATTTTTTGGCTAGTTGATGCTAAGAGTAATTATCCGATTTAGGCTGAAATTTATACCGGCACACAGCCAAATGAAAATCGCTCAACTGGGGTCGCTCATGAGGTGGTGTTGCACCTATGCAAAGATTATTTGTATCTGAGTGCGAACATTACAATGGATAATTTCTTTACAAGCTATAAATTAGCACTTGATTTGATTGAAAAGGAAACCCCTATAGTCGGCATGGTCAGATTGAATAAACGTGAGTTGCCAAAAGCTTTTGCATCATTGAAAGAAGCGAGCTCGAGAGGCCCAAACAAATCAATTTTTTGCTTTTCAAAGTCATGTGAGCATGTCAGCTATACCACGAGAACGAAAAAAAATGTTTGTTTTTGTCAACGGCTCATGCAACCGAAGAATTGAATGAAGAAACCGGTAAGCCAGTGATAATTCACGACTATAATGCCTATAAGGGTGGCGTCGACACGTTTGAAAAAATGCTTAGGTGTTTTACTTGCAAGCGAAAATCGAATCGATGGCCCAAAGCCATATTTTTTTTAATATGATCGATGTTGCTGGTCTTGCGGCTTACCGTCTCTATGAAATGAGCCACGCTGCAAGGAGATTGAACAAGCAGGAGAGACGACAAGTGTTTTTGAAAGAGCTAGCCATGGACAACAAAACGACTGGCGTGTGTGATCATTGTTTGAAACCTACCTGTCCACTGCACTACGTTCGCTCGTGTGACATATGTTACCTGAAAAACTGCAAAGTTCCGCCAACAGTTTGTGACAGTGAAGAAGAAGACGAAGATGGCAATGTTGATGAAGAGCAACCAGGACCATCAACACGGAATACTCAAACCGCACCAAACATATCAAACAACAGTTCAGCAAAACATCGCCGTATGTCGCTTATAAATATTTGAATTGTTAAAAAAAAAAAATCAATGAAGCCATATGTAACCAACACATGGTTATCGAAATTTATATTTGAAATTTTATATTTAGCCCTAAAAAATATATAGAAAGTTACTATTTGCCGAAATATTTGCTTTTGTTTATTTAATTTGACGAAAAAATAGCAACTTACATGTAAAATGCCATATGGGTCGATCTGACCCGAGAACACGGAAATATGTTGAAATTTGAGTGCACGGGTCTAGGGTTAAGAACCATACTTAATTTATTTCTTGGTTTGGAATTGTGAAATTTACAAAAAGAACACAAAAAAATTAATAAATGCGAATCCGTCGGGGCGGTGCGCGACAGTGGGACACACTACATCGCAATTTTTCAAAAAATTTTATTATTTGCGAATAGAGGGGATAGAGAGATGTTTTATGAAAATATTATCGGTTCTTTTTTTATTGGGCTCACATGGTTTTACATGAGAAATTTGTTGACTGTAGCTTGGCAAATAATTAAATAAAATGGAATTTTGGTGCAGTTTGTAAGGAAGAGGATCTGAAATTAATACATTTTTGCCTATATCTTTTAGAGTTTTCATCCGATATTAATAATTTGCGGATTAATTTTTTCAACAACAGGGGAACTGGGCAAAATCAAGAAACATCGTCTCTAGCACTTATGGTCTCTGAGCCTCTGAACCATTCTTGCCAATACATCGCACCGGAACTAAAAAGAATTCCATAATACACATACAATACGGAAATAAATTAATATTAATAAAGTCGAAAAACCTTTAAAATTTGACTCCATACTGCCGTAATATATAATCTCGTAATAAAAATCGTTATACCTAAGCGATCTAGTTTGGACGCAAATTTCATTAAAAGTGAAAATATATGTTACTTACGAAAGATGGCACCAGCAATTTCGGCAGATGGCGCCAGCAGTAACAACAGCTGTTCTATTTTGCTGCAAAAAATAAAACTGATGTGTGTAACATATTTTGGAAATTCTAAACTGGGCAAAAGAGGCAAAGCAAATTGCTACTTTTAATAACCAGATAGATCCAGTAGTTAGCCCAACAAAAAACTACGAGATCTTCATACCAACAAGGGATAAATGGTCAAATAACCAAAATTGGGTGCAAGATGATGCCCAGAAATGGTATACAGATGGCTCCAAAACGAAAGAAGGAGTATGTACAGGGGTAGTCGGTCCCCGCTGCCAAATGCACATCTCTCTATGTAAAGACGCAACAATATTCGATGCTGAACTGTTTGCGATAAACTCTGCAATTCAGAAACTATTAAGCCGCATTGTGCAAAGAATTAAAATAAATATTCTATCTGATAGCCAAGCGGTACTTAAAGCCCTCAACAATTACAAATTGATGTTCAAATCTATTCTCGAATGCCATAACAACCTAAACCTACTTGCATCCCATAATAATAAGGTAAAACTTATTTGGGTGCCTGGGCACAAAGGTTTTGAAGGTAATGAAGCTGCAGATGCACAAGCCAGAAAAGGGGCGGAGGTTCTCTTCACAGGACCTAGCCCTCTGTATGGCTTCACAAAAAATGATATTACAAACATCATTTTAAAAAATACCAGAAAAGATGCAAAAAACTACTGGGATAACCTGGAAGGGCTCCGTCACTCCAAAAAATTCCTTCAGTTCTACTCAAAAAAGGGGGCAGCAGCTCTAGAATCCTATGCGGTGCACTTACTGGCCACTACCCATGTAGATACCACATGGCCAAGCTAGGTCTATCGGACACGGTAACTTGCAGATAGTGCAATGAAGAGGAGGAAACCATGGAGCACCTTTTAGCCAACTGCCCAGCGCTAACCAAACGCAGAGCCAAATTCTTTAAAAGCTACATACTGGATGAAGAGGACTACAAAACTCTACCACTAAAGGGTATAACTGCCTTCGCCAAAACATTAAACGACGATTAGTCATATAAGGGTGCACAAAAGACCTATATGTTGGTCGCAGTGCAGAAGGAGATTAATACCCTAAACCCTATTCACATCATACATCAACATTTTTTGGAAGCAAAAAATTATGCCAGGTAGACAAAATTGTTTGGTAACTGATTTATTAAGACCCTTTCACTTCAACAGTGACAAATCTCAAATTTCGTTTCCAGAGATAATAGCAAAATATGCGTAGGAGTTTTTAAAACCTTAGACGCAATCTCAAAATACTAGAATAGAATCATAATTTCTTTGCTGGGGAACTTTTGGTTAAAATTAAAGATGGCGTACGTTAAAGTCGGGTGCGGACGACTTTGTGATACCCTGTACCACCACATTGCAATCAAATCCGATGTATTGCTTACGAACTCCAAAAGATATTTCTTTGTCAAATTTGGTTACGATATTTTTATAAACAAACAAAAAAGTCGAATTTTGCACCAAACACTTTTTTTGACCGATTGGTCCTATGAGGGCTATATGATATAGTCAACCGATTTTGATCAAATTTTGTACACTGCTAGAAAACTCTAAGAAACTTCCAAGTGCCAAATTTGGTTATGATATCTTCATAAACAAACAAATTATCTTTTGATTTTTTTCGAGGTCTTCTGAGAAACCCCTATGGGAGCTATAAAATGAGACCCCGATATCAAAAAAATAAAATAAACTTGTCTCCTATGGAATAATAAGGAATCTAATCTGAAAATTTGGTTGCTCTAGCTGTTACCATCTCTGAGATCTAGGCCACACTTTAGGTAACTTTGGGGGGTCTCTTACGACTCCTTCTAAGTATATGTTACATACATTATCCGCTTGCACAAACCTAATATACCCTTTGTACCATACGGTACAGGGTATAAAAGGTTAAAAATACGTGACCAAAAATTGTTGGTCTTTATATAGTGCACTGATAGTTGCTAGATTTGCCATATTCAATGCTATCCTAGCAAGTTTTTGTAAAAATTCATTTTTAAGATTTTATAATTTAAATAATAGTAATAATTTCAGGGAGTGAAGAAGCCTGTAAACCTTTTTTTTAAGACGGTCAGTTTAATCATTTACTGGGCAGCTGGCTGAGAGGTGGGTGGAACAACGGGTAGGCGTGTCGGATGATTTCTATCTTCTCCTCATCACAGTAACATGGTGAATAATAAGCATACTCTTTTCCATTAGACCCATATTGCAGTGCTCTGTTACAATTCCATTACCATCCTTGTCCTGTTTTTGCGCAATGCCAGGATCCTAGATGTTTGCTTTAAATATTTAATTCAATTGAAATCGCTTCTACGTCTATTTATATTTTTTGGCCTTGATTTAATAATTTAATAACGAATTGTTTCAAAAAATTATAAAATGAAAACTTTCGTGGAAATGAAACAATTCCGCCCATACAACACATTTAAATAGCCTTTCCCGTCCTGCCCATCACGCAGCTTTTCGCCGGACCAGCGGGACTGCCGTCTCCATCTCAATGGCAATTTTAATGTCACAGTTTAAGGCATAACTTATTGGTGGCACCCGCACCCGCTCTTTTAGAGCCTGATTTGGGCTTTAAGCATAATCGCTTTGACTTGCTCGGAAAAGGCTATTAGATACAGTACATTAATTAACTTTAATTGGACATGTTATAAAAACAAAAGCTGTGCACTTTTTAAAAAAGATTGCTTTAAAACAAAGCACAATTAGCCAATTTAAATGCTTATTATGTAAAGCACCATGAACATGAAAAGCTGTAGAAGTGGGAGCACCTACAGCAAAGCCCGACAATAGAATCACAAAAGTGCTTCACTGGCCGTGGATAACAAAGTTTTGTGAAATCATAAATAGACCACACACCACACACCACACACACACACACCACAAGCAGCTGCTGCCCAATGTGGAAACCAAAATGGCTGAGAAGCATCAGACCCAGCTTCAATTGCAATCCGCACTGAAAACAATTGAAATCGCATAGTTGCTATTCAATGCCATTGGCATTGCCAAATGAAGCTTAAAGCAGCAGCTGGCTAACAGAATCGTAACAGAATCTCAAACCAACCCAACCCAGCCCAAGCCAGCCCAACCCAACCCAAAACCAAAACCAAACCCTAACTGAACACTACGAATCCAGAGCTCTCTGATCTGACCCGGTGCTACTGTTTCAGTAATTTCGCTGGCTGCGTCGTTGCCGGTAATTACGCATTACCAGCTGGCTGGTATATAATGGCTTCGTGGGGCAGTTTGGAAGGCGGGGGTTCCATTGGTGCAGGCGCCGCAAGGCGTCACTTTAAAGCCAAAATGTTTCAAATGCCAAAAGCATCTTTAAGTGGGTGCACTGCAGCACCACGCATCATTAATTCAACTGAATGCTTCACATTTAGCTGGCCAACCGGCTGACCAACGTTTGTATTCCCCTTTTAGCCCACTTTTTACACTCAACATAGTGAGTGGCATCACAAGTGGTTCAAGAAGTTGGCAACAATAGTCCTCTTGAATAGCTTAAGGTGCCATATTTAGTGTTGAGGTGGAAAAACAAAATGGTTGAACCAAATGATCGCATTTCATAAGTGAAATCTGGATTGAATACTTTAAGCTTTTTCTTTTTTATGCAATTCTTGAAGTTTTTTTCAACGAAACTCGTTCATCATTTCGATAAATTGGATTTTTTAACGATTGAAAATCAGATAAAAACTGCGTGAATCGAATTAAATAAAGTGTGCTTACTCGTCGAGAATAAAGAGTATTTTATTGTCGGAGTGTCTGGACTAACTTGAGATAATAAATAACGTAGCTTTCTTTTTTTCCGTTTATTTTTCGAAACTTCAGAAGCGAAAATACAGGCCCACGGAGTCTTATAGATTTTGAGCCGCCATTATATTGGAGGTTATCTCAGAATCCTTGCATTTAATAGATATTTACGCCTTAACAATCCTGGAAAAGACCCAAGAGTACTCAATCAACATCTACTATCCTTCCATTGATTCTAATTTTCAATACACATTCTTGTATATCTACGAACTAAACTATAAAATTAAAGCGATAGATAGTTTAGTTTTAAAGAGTACTCATTCGTCATCACCTAAAGGGAAAAGGTATTTTTTGTTTGTTTTTCTCCAGTTACACAGATACAACAAATTTGGCTGTTGCTTCTGGTTCTATAACTGCTGCTGCTTCTGTTGGTGTTGAATTGTGCCAGCTGCTGCACCGGGTACATGGATCCATTAGCAGCGCTATAGCTGCAGTGGTGGACAGACGGCAGACATCCAGGGCAAAAGGCAGGACGGGCAACCACAAGCCAACCGACACAAGCGAATGACATGAGTGACCAGCACAGAGCAATGCACTGATCCCCAGAGCTGGATACATGCTCAGATTGTCGCGTCAGCCCAACAGCGTCCGGAAGAAAAACGTTACAGATACGCAGTGTCGGGGAACACCAAAGTAAGTGAGCAAGCCGACCCACATCGAGGCGATTCCAAAACTGCCGCGTTGCGGTTGACCGAACGCCATTGGTAGGTACGTGCAACATTCTCTCGTACGAGAGGCAAAACCAAATGTGCATCGATAGAGCGGAAAAGCGCCGCAGGTGCTGCATAAATGGTCGATTGGGTGGACTGGGATCGGCACCGGGCACTACGCTCCACTGTTGGCCCAGTTTTCTAACGGCTTTCGGAGTACAGGTGCTACAACACATTATTGGCTCAGTGGAGTCGAGCTGTAAACGGCCAAAAGGAAAACGGAAAAAGCGACAAACGACAATAAAAACAAATCGATAGAAAACAAGGGAATGCTAAATAAGAAGCGAAAAAGGCAAAGAAGGCAAAAATACAGATTTTAGAAAAACAAAAGGAATCAAAAGGAATTAGCTAATATAAATATTACATTTGACAGCACATGGGTCTACATACCAATTTTGGGTTGAATCAGAAGAAAAATAATTATGAATAATTATCTTACTTTGAATTGGCATAAATAGAATCTGAAAATATCAAAGAATATTTAAAAAATTGTTTCAGTTTAAAATGCATTCATTTTTGAACCTACTTGGCACTCCAAACATGCGGTTTCAAAACGAATCCGAATAAAATAAAATAAACATTAAATCGGGTGATCACTTTAGTGTTACTCGTTTCAAAACAAAATTCCTTTGGTGGCCTCAGCGTATTTCAAATACTGATCTCTGGATACGGCAGCGAAAGTGGAATTGGATTGGACATATATAACGACAAGCTGATAGCAACATCGAAAGGCAAGCGCCTCGTTGGAACCCTCAAGGTAGAAGACGCCCTGGAGCCCCAGCTATGTCCCGGAAGAGAACAATCAAAAGAGAGCTTCGGGCAGCCAATTCTTCCTGGAACGACATCTTCACAAATGTTCGTAATAAAGCTAGATTTAAATTGATTGTTGAGGCTCTATGCTCCACTTAGGAGAAAAGAAACAAATCAATGTATTACTTAATAGGGCGCGGAGCATAGAAAAGATAAGGTGCTTTGCTTTTTGAGGGACCTAGAAGTGGAGGTTATCGGCCTGTTCTAGTCCTACTCAAAACTATGTATAAAAGTTGTTTACCACTCTCATTAACTAAATTTCCCACGGAGTTTTAAGCCGCCTCACATTTATTATTGTTTTCATGAACATGTTTTTTAAAAATTATAATAAAAATCAATCTATTATCTTTTGCGCTGTCTCAAACAATCCAATAGCGAAAAAATTGCCTAACATTTTTCGAAAATCCTCCTAAATAAGATGACAGTTGGTCGTACTGTTTGAGAGCTCTATTTGTTTTGGGTTTTTTGTTTCGCGATACATCGAAGCAAAAAATCGATTGTCGGCTGCGTATTTTTTCCTTAGGTGAGAATGCTGAATTATTATGATTATAGGGATCTTGCGATCCATAAAAGCTAAATGATCGAAGTAAAACCACTTTTTTAAGTAATTTCAAATTTATATGCTATATAATTTTGTCTATACTACAAGCCTTGACACTACTGTATGAATACTTAGTCTAATAATTTTCGTGACGTCTAATGTAGCAATCTTTGCATATTGTTTAAATAAAACTTGACCCAGAGGGTTTTAATGCAGTATTACGTCAAGACCCCAATAGTCGCCATAATTTAAGTCTATGTACAATCTATGTACATAGATTTAGGAAATTTAAAAAAAAAAAAAACAAAATGAGTAATCAAAAGGAATATTTATTCGAAAACTAAAGGAACTTGGAAAATTCTAATTAAATTAAATTCTTCCTCCTAATGTAAATCACCAATCATTTCTCAAAATGTTGAATCACTTTTTCACAAAGTTGAAAAATCGCCCAATTACTCCTCTAACCCACATTGCCTGCCAATTTTGGTTGTTTAAGTAGCCGCCGCGATATTTTTTATAATTTTCATTCAACCATTTATAATCTAAAAACGTATAGACGCATCGTGAAATCCCAAAAAGGCCTTGTTTTCCTTTTATTTCGACCTAGAGCAAATTATCAAAGAGTTCCCGAATATGATTGCCAACCACAAAATTACAATTGGTTGAAAACGAGACAAATTCTTGTGGCAAGGAACAAATTTAGGGGAGTCACATAAACTTTATAATTCAAAATCAAATCATTGGTCTAATGCAATTTTTCAAATCTATCGAGCTATGAGAAAGCTCCTGGGAATAGAACTGAAGGGAAAATCCTCAAATGAACGTTTAAAGTTGAACTCAACCGATGGCTTCAAAAGAATTTCATTGTCGATTCGTCTTGGATGTGCCATGACGAATAACAACAAATCATAAGAGCAATCCTGAATTGGCAGGTTTTATTAAAAACCATCCACAATTTATGTTTAAAAATCATAAACATTCAAAAGAAATCTCTTGTTTTTAAAAAAAGTTTTAAAAATTGAATTACGAACTTTTGCATGCCATGACAAAAGAGCACCTCATACAAGAAAGAATGTTTCAAGCGTTTCGAAAAATTTCATTTCATTTCTTGTTTATTTAGTCAAATATATAAAGTTTCTGGTTTTGAGAAGTTTCCCAATTTTTTAAAAAGAATTTTTCTTGTTTCGTTAATCTATTTGGGTTAAAGTCTTTTTAAATCACTTTTTTTAAATTTACAGCATTTCGAACAATTTTGTAAGAACTATTTTTAACCTTCTATATATTAGCATAGAGAATGTACTTTTATTCTGTTATATCGTACTAAGCTTGTTCGTCCTTTCAGCTCCAAGAGTAAATTCGCTTCGTTCTGAACTTTTCAGAAAACTTTCCACTTGCGTACGTTACAAACTTTAACCCACTTTATATTTGTTATTTTTTGTTTGGCGTAGTCCGCGAATTGTGCGCAAAATAAAATCAACAGCAAATAATTCATTTTGCCCGGTTTTTGGTTTTTTTTTCCTTTTTCCCACAGACTTTCGACAGTTCCTTTTTATTTATTTTTTATTATTTTGCTTTTGCTTTTCGTTAGCCCTTTTCTTGTTTATCCCGCTTCCCTTTTGATACCCTATACACAAAGGGTAAGCAGTATATTAAGTTTTCTGCAACACCGAAAGAAAATGGAGCGAAAAATTAAGTGCTTGTGTCCCAATAAGACCAAAAGAGCTGGGAAAATAAAATTTTTTTAAAAGACGCGTCTAGTGATCTAGATCTCCACCGATTACTCCACAATACAATTTTGTCAATATCACTTTTGATAAAACTGCTTCGAAAATGTTTTAAAAAAAATAACGAATTTCATCTATTGGCAAGCAATAAAATTAAATGTTTCCTTTTTTGCGAGCTGCCAATTTCACATTTTTTGCTGTCGATATATTTTCATCTTTCCCTTACTCTTTGTTAGCACAGCTGTAGTACATTGTTTGATTAAAATTAACCACGACTCAGCTATTCTTAATATAAAGGAATTCTTTCTTTATGAGACATGAACCAGTTTTTCAGGATATGAACATTTTTTTATGCAACACATGAACCATGTGTGTGTATGTGAACATAGGCTATTTTTTGGGTTGATTCAGAAAAAATATAGCTAAAAATATGACCAAAAATTTAATATAAATAGGTATATAAAATGAGACCAAACTATGACTGGGGCAAAATTATATTTTTTTAAATCCGAAACAAATTTTTTTTACCCAAATCTCAAAATCAGCTTTAAAAATAAATTTTGCTACGGAAATAAATAAGAAGACATTAGGAATACCAAATTTTTGTTTCTTTAAATTGTGTTTTATTTTAGTCAGGCTATAGAGTAGCTTTAAGTCTGGATGTTCCGACTATAGACAGCTCACTTGTTTTTTGTACAGCTGCCGGGTGGCAGGGACCTTAAAATGCTTTTAGCGGTTTTCACTTTAAGCGGCCACAAAAATAAACTGTTGGCCAAATTGCTGCAAGGCCTTAATCACAAGCTCTCTTAGCTGCCTCTTATAATCTGTTTGGGTGCCTATCGTTATTGCTATCGGCGCGATAGGCCCTACCATATAGCACATATGTAGATATATGTATGTACATACTAAAAGATATATGTATATATACAATATACATACTACATTCTAAGAACAAAAATGTGTTGCACATTTTTTAAACTAACATTGCAGACAATTAATATAGAATAAATAAAAACCGCAATAGTTACGAAGCAGTAGAGGATTAACCCCAAGGTGACCAATAGTTTTTTCGAGGTCTTAAATAAGGCCACAGAGAGCACTACCAAATATAAAAACTTGTTCATAACAACAACTTTTAGTACAGAACTTTCGACTTTCAACTTTCAAATTAAAGAGTGTCCAAATTCTATTTGCTCCCACTGTATATACCTAATATTCAAGTGTATAACTATATATAGAGCTAAAGCTATCTGATTTTTTGACTCAACGGGCACTTGACTTAAGCTTTTTGGCTACGTAAACGCACAGTCTGTGGACGACAATAAAAGTGAGAGGTTTTAGTTATGGGTAAGTCTGTTTGGAACATCTGTGCCGAATCCGGATGAAGATGAAATAAACTTCCGCTGCTTGCAGAACATAATTGGGTGGCGTGCAGTAATGGCGGTGTTACACCATTGGCCATAGTTGGAGGTCATGACTCCGATGGCGATACCATATATATAGGTCGCGCTTATCACTGCAATGATCTGTTGCCAGCCAAGGTAATACCCAGCAAGGGTAAAGCCTATGTAGCCTATGGCGGGCAGGAGGTGGAGCTGGACAATTATGAGGTGCTTAGCGGCTTACACTACGACTGGGTAGCCGATTCCAATGGAAGTGTGCCAAGTGCTGCCGTCAAGGTCGGACGCAATGTGGATGGTGAGGATCTGTATGCAGGACGTGGCTATCACTCGGGTGCGCTTATACTCGGCAAGGTGCATCCCTCGCATGGCTGCCTTTATGTGCCACATGGCGCCGAGGAGGTGCAGCTCACCGAATACGAGGTGCTCACGCAGCCTGATAAATGGGTGGACGCCACGCCCAGCAGCATACCCGAAGGTGCTCTTGTGGGCGGCCATGATTCCGATGGTGATACCATCTATGTTGGACGCGTCATGCTGCATGGCGACATGCTGCCCACCAAGATTATACCGAGCAAAGGCGGCGCCTATGTTTGCTATGGTCAGGAGGAGCATGAGTTAGACAACTTTCAGGTGCTCGTCGGAGCTGGCTTCAAATGGCAGCCAGCCAACAATGGTGATGTGCCGCACGGTGCCGTGCCTGCTGGCAGGAATGTAGACGGTGAGACCTTGTATATAGGTCGTGCCAACTACTGTGACAGCCTGACCGTGGGCAAGCTGCATCCCTCCCATGGCTGTCTTTATCTGCCCTTTGGCGGCGAGGAACACAAGCTGGACAGCTACGAGGTGTTGGTTAGATATTAATGTCTCAAATTGCCCTACATCAGCCGGTCTAAGCTTTTGGCTCGCGGCTATTTTTTTTTTTTCTAGAGAATAAAATAAATATAGACTGCCCTAAATCAAGCCATAAATATTGGTCAATGTAAATACTATATGATAGGATTTATGGCGGCACATGGAGTGGCTGCTGGCCGGTAAACGGATTGACTCAGCACCTGATTACGAAATAGTCGGCTATCGGGCGCAGTGTTACAGGGTGTCTCTTCAATTAATACTCTTTGAAGCACTAAAAACATTAATTATAGCGCAATCTAGATAAAGTGAAATATAATAGTTCTTGGAATCGTGCAAAAAGGTTCCTTTTTCAAATGGACACAATCTTGAATTAAGATTTAGTTCTTTTGAAAAGCATTCTCGGTGCACTTAAGGCATGGCTACTATGGCGGTTTAATCTGTCTGTAAAGAAGAATCGAATTAAGTCAAATAGGGCTGCTATATATATATGTCATATATAATTCATTCAAGGTTATTTCATTTTTCTGCAATTATGCTTTTCTTTAATTTTTCCCGTATTTTTAATTTGTCGAATATTTCATGAAAACCACAAAATTTTCTTCAAAACCATTGAAATCCTACTAAAAATTATACAAATTCACAGGATCCTATCGCCATAAAATCAATTAAGTGCTTTACGTAATAAATAAAAATTAAGTGTAGTCTAAAGCATATTTGGTGCGTGACAAAATAATAAATAAAAATGCCGAACATTAAAGTCGGATGTAACAGACCTTCAGATACCCTGTAGCAACACAACAAACAAATAATTTTGATCAAATGTGGCATAGTGCTTGGAGAGCCTCAAAAACTTTGAATTGCAAAATGTTACGATACCTTTAACAAAAATCAAAGTATCTTAAATTTTTTTTCTACTTGGTAACTCTTAAAAATTTTGAACGATCGGTCATATGGTTTAACTTAGAACAAACCAACTTTGCTTGGGAACTCAAAAAACTTCCGAGCGATAAATTTGGTTACGATATCTGCCTAAATCAATGAATTATGTCCTTAGAACTTTTGAGCCGATATCGAAAAAAAACGAATAAACTTGTTTCTCGGTCCAAGTTTAAAGTTTGGCTCCTATTATCTCGTAGATCTAGGCTTTCACAGACAGACGGAAAGACGGACAGGTGTCCGACGTCAATTTTCTATTACAAACATTCGACTTTGCCCAAGCTTAATATGCTCTATTTGGGGCATACTAATAAAAGGTAGAGTAAGTAGCTTCATGTACAGGCTATAATTAATAATAGTATGAGAAAATCTGTAAACCTAATTCTTTTTTTTCGTACCACTTTTAAAAATCCTTATTGGGATAGTAAATATTCAAAATATAAATTGTTCAGGTTACTGCCCCACAGTGGGACACTCAGTATCCACTTTTCCCAAAAAGCGTAGTTACAAATTTTGCATTGATTTATGCGGATTGGTTTGAGGACTGTCAAAAGTCACATAAAAGACTTAAATATGCCTTGCTTTGGTTTGGGCTGGACCTGCATTGTTTTTTGTTGGTACCCTTTTGATACCCGTATCCATTGCGTGAGGAGTAAAATGTACTGAACGGCGTCAATCCGTCCGTATGAATACCTAGATATTAGGTACTAAAAGTATACAAGTTTAAGTGCCATAATTTGACAGTGGGTTTGCCATGAAAGGACCTATGAAAAACATTCCTTCAATCCTTAAAAATAAACATGAACAATCCCAGTACAATTTAATATACCAATTTTTGAAAATAATTTCATTATTAGCTAAGTAGACGGATTCAAGAATTGCGACTATTTGTGGGTTAACCCACCTAAAAGTTATCAGTTACTCTCACCGATGCGGCTTAGAATTCGGCGTCGAATTTAGGGATATCTGTAAAGAGTTCCAGACATCGGGGTTTATGCGAAAGAAAAAAAAGTTATACACTCTATTCAATCTAAATATTTGGACAATCCAGAGAGTCAAGTATCTCGCCACAGAGTAGTTTACTTTAAAGATGTTTAAAGTTAATAGCAAACTACTCCCCAAGAATATTCAATCTCCCAAACTTCTAACTCCTTTAAATGCATCTATAAAGAAAGACTCTAGATTTTCTTTCTGCTATAAATCCTGCTAAGAGAATATTTTATACTCTATTTCAAATACGAGAAACTTCAAAGGAGGACTTGTTCGGAGTTGAACTACGAAGTGAACCGCGTAAATGCCCAAACTTCATCTGCTGGAACTCATTCCTTGCATCGTCAACGAAAATGTTCTTCCAAGCTTCCAAATCCTGGAAGAAGGGATTTGCAGCTAACGAAAAAGCCGACGAAATAGGAAAGGTGGCTCCATACATAAATATGATAGATAAAATGTCACTCTCTGCTGTTAAAGCGGAGTACAGATTGTGGTGCGAAAGAAATTCGGCAACCGAACCTTCTACGGAAGTATTGAAATTATTGGAGTCATGTCATAGAACGTACTTCCGCGGAATAAATTATCCTCTCACACTTTTAACTACTCTTCCAACGACGACGGCTAGCATGGAAAGATCGTATTCAACCGTGAAGCGAATAAAAACTTTACCTAGATGTGTAATGGGCCAAGAAAGATGCAGTGCACTTGCTATGATTTCAGTCCACTGGTTACGATATTTTTGGTTTTTTTCGAGCTCCTCTGAAACACTCCTATTGGAGCTCTATAAAGTAACCCCGATATCAAAAAAATAAAATAAGCTTGTCTTTCGTATGATAATAAGGGATCTAATCTAAAAGATTGGTTGCTCTAGCTTTACCATCTCTGAGATCTAGGCGTTCATACGGACGGACAAACGGTCAGACGGACATCGGTATATCGACTTCGCTAGCCATCCTGATCATACTTAAGGTAACTTTGGGGGGTCTCCGACTTCTCTTACATTTTGGGCTTGCACATACTCAATAGACCCTTTGTATTTACCATAAGGTACAGGGTATAAAAAATAGCAAATACCAAACATTCTATATAGATAGGCTTCTAATGATTATTGAACCCGGGTACAAGCTATTTAAGTACCACTTAAGATACCAACAGAGGTGTCGTAAGAGCTACGTGGCTTTAATGCTTATATTCTTCTATTTCAACAGTTGGTTTCTTGGCTATAAAATTAATAGAAATCTAGATTGTTAGTTACATTTACAAGTAAATAATAGTCGCGGACACCCTGTATAACAATTTAGAGATAAGAGTATTCCATCCATATCAGTTTGTTGGAGTTCCAACAGTCTACTTTTAAAGCTAGTCAACTATAGTTGTCCTAAGCAATGGCAGGTAAGAGTGTGGCTATGGATTATTATTCACAACGAGATCCCTCAAGAACTGCTTTCATGGCCTGCAGAACACAATTGGTTACACTTCAGTCACGGCAGCGTACCGCCCAATGCCATTGTGGCTGGACATGATTCCGATGGTGATACCATCTATATAGGACGTGCGTTTCACAGCAATGATCTGCTGCCAGCTAAGGTAATACCCAGCAAGGGCAAGGCCTATGTTGCGTATGCGCGACAGGAAGTGGAACTGGACAGCTACGAGGTACTAAGCGGACATAACTATGAATGGTTGCCTGGATCCAATGGCAGCGTGCCAGCCAGCGCAGTGCCCGTTGGACGCAATGTGGATGGTGAGACGCTTTATGCAGGACGCGGCTATCATGCAGGCAGTCTAACGGTGGGCAAAGTGCATCCCTCACATGGCTGCCTGTATATACCATACGACTCCGATGAGGTCAAGATCTTTGAATATGAGGTGCTGTCACAGCCGGAGCGTTGGGTGGACACTGTGGCCAGTTCCATACCCGCTGGCGCTTTGGTAGGTGGGCATGACTCCAACGGTGATACCATCTATGTGGGTCGCGTCTTTCGTAATGGCGATATGCTGCCCGCAAAAGTGGTGCCTTCTAAGGGCACGGCCTATGCTGCCTATGCCCAGGCAGAGCATGAGGTCACCGATGTGCAGGTGCTGGTTGGATCTGGTTTTCACTGGACACCTGCCTCGCATGGCAGTGTCGTGCCCAATGCCGTGGCCTCGGGTCCCAACGTTGATGGAGAGACCCTGTATGTGGGTCGTGCAAATTACTCCGGTAGCTTGACCGTGGGCAAAATTCATCCCTCGCATGGCTGTATCTATATACCCTTCGGTGGCGAAGAGGTTAAGCTGGAGAACTACGAGATCTTGGTACGCAGCTAGACTAAGTCTACTGAATGGAAATTTTTTTTTTCTAGAGAATTAAATAAATATATATTGCCCTAAATCAAGTCATAAATATCGGTCAACAAAAAATCAGTTATCGGGCGCAGTGTTACAGGGTGTCTCTTCAATCAATACTCTTAAAAAAACACTAAAAACATTAATTATAGCGCAATCTAGATAAAAGTCGGTCTACAGTGAAATATAATAGTTCTTGGAATCGTGCAAAAAGGTTCCTTTTTCAAATGGATACAATCTTGAATTAAGATTTAGTTCTTTTGAAAAGCATTCTCGGTGCACTTAATATGGCCATGTATTTTGCCTGTAAAGAAGAATCGTGTTTAGTCAAATAGGGGTGGTATATATGCCAAATATATTATAAATAACTCAAGGTTATTTCTTAGAATTGCAAAATTGAGTTACCTTCAAAAACAAAGTACATATCTTACAATTTTTTTTCGATCGATTGGTGCTTTTGTGGTTTAAATAGTATGCAGTACTTTGGAACTCTTAACAATTTTAAACGATAGGTCATATGGTTTATGTATATATTCAATCCATTTTCATTCCTAGGAGGAAAAAAAGTTTCCATTGATCCCTGTCTAGGTGCTATGTGATGGTTTATGTATATTCAACCGATTTTGCTCGGGAACTTGGGACAAAACTTCCGATCGATAAATTTGCTTGCGATATCTGCCTAATATTAATTATGACCTGAAACCTTTTGGTTTGGGAGCGTTAAGCTGTAGCGGCGATATTGAAAAAAGATTGCGTACGTAAAAGTCGGGCGCGGAAGACTTTGGGATACCCTATACCACAACATTGCTACTAAATCTGGTATATTGCTTAAGAACTCCAAAACACATTTGATTTCTAAATTTAGTCACGAATTCTTCATAGACAAACGAAACACAACGAACTTTGCAACAAAAGTGTTTTTCGACCGGCCCTATGGGGGCTATATTATATAATCAAACGATTTGAATCAAATTTGGTACAGAGTTTGGGAACTTTAAAAACTTCCGAATGCCAAATTTGTTTACAATATTCTTATAAACAAAGGAAACACAACGAATTGTATACAAAAAACATTTTTTGGACCGATCGGTCCTATGGGAGCTATATGATGTAGTAAACCGATTTTGATTAAATTTGATACAGTGCTTTGGAACTCTAAAAAACTTCCGTATGACAAATTTGGTTACGAAATCTTCATAAACAATCGAATTATCCAATTAAAATTTTTGGTTTTTTCGAGGTCCCCTGAAACAACCCTATGGGAGCACTATCATTTAATCCCGATACAAAAAAAAATAAAATAAACTTGTCTCCCGTGACAAATTAACGCATGTTATGTGCAAGTTTGGTTGCTCTAGCTATTTATATCTCTGAGATCTAGGCGTTCATACGGACAGTCAGACGAACATGGGTATGTTATATCGACTCTTCTAGTCAACCTGATCATACTTTAGGTAACTTTGGAAGGTCTCCGACTCCTCGTTCATTTTGGGCTTGCACAAACTTATTAAGCTTTTTGTACCATAAGGTACAGGGTATAGTAAAAATTCTATCTATATAGGCTGCTTATGATTATTGAATTTGGGAACAAACTAAAGATACCAACAGAGAGGTGTCGTAAGGGTGATGTGGCCTTAAACTTAATATTCTTCTATTTGAACAGTTGGGATCTTGGACATGGAAACAATAAAAATATAGATTGTTAGTTGCAATTAGAAATAAATAATAGTCGTAGACACCCTGTATAACAATTTAGAGATAAGAGTATTCCATCCATATCAGTTTGTTGCAGTTCCAACAGTCTACTTTTAAAGCTAGTCAACTACAGTTATCCAAAATAATGGCAGGTAAGAGTGAAGCTATAGTTTATTATTTACAACGACATCCTTCAAGAACTGCTTTTATGGCCTGCAGGACACAATTGGGCATCACACCCGGAGCGTTGGGTGGACACCGTGGCCGGTGCCATACCCTCTGGCGCTGTGGTGGGTGGACATGATTCCAACGGTGATACCATCTATGTGGGTCGCGTTTTTCGTGATGGCGATATGCTGCCCGCAAAAGTGGTGCCCTCTAAGGGCAAAGCCTATGCTGCCTATGCCCAGAAAGAGCAGGAGGTGACCGATGTTCAGGTGCTGGTTGGATCTGGTTTTCACTGGACACCTGCCTCTCATGGCCAAGTGGCACACAATGCCGTGGCCACGGGTGCCAACGTTGATGGAGAGACACTGTATGTGGGTCGTGCAAATTACTCCGGCAGCTTGACCGTGGGCAAAATTCATCCCTCGCATAGCTGTATCTATATACCCTTCGGTGGCGAAGAGGTCAAGCTGGACAACTACGAGGTCTTGGTACGCAACTAGACTTAATCTAATGAATGGAAAGTTTTTTTTTTTTTTTTTATGACTACTGCGGAATTTTTTTTTGATGAAATAAATACATACTATAATAACAAAAAGTTATTTGATGACTATTTCAGTCGAACATAGTATATGAGATTTTGGGCTTCACACGGTTTTTATCAGCTTATAAAATGAAGGTGTTATCAAGCCACACTGTTACCTTTTAAATTGGTCTACATAAAAAGTGTCTGACTATATGTACATGCATACATACATATGTACGTTTGTACCTAGAAACAGCTGATATTGGGTCAAATATTTGAAGCCATTTTAATGCTTGCTTATCATAAAAGTGAAATATGAGTCATCGATACTTTGCGGAAGCAGCCAATAATGATAGGATCTTTGGTGATAAGAACTAGTAAACTATTTTGTAAACAAGTTGCTCATAAGCAAAGCGCCATCTATGACACATTGGCCATAACAAATTTCTGCAGCGCCATCTTTGGTATTACTTGCAAAAGCAAAAGCGGTCGCTTGTTGTTTGCCGAAACGAAGTCGCTCTGTCGGAAAAAATAGAAACTACATTTGAACTTTCCATATTTTTAACGCAATAACTTTATTATATTAGTTCTAAGCACCTGTTTTTAATTTAAAAAAATCATTTAAGAATCATTTTCAAAAAATGATGTTAGACCGCTTGCTGCGCACTGTTTAAGCTTTAGCTGTAGGTCAAATACAGGTACCAATTAGCAAGATGGCAACAAGAATTCAAACAACATGCAGTTATGATAAGAAAATATTTAAAAACACAAAATTAAACAAATATGGTTAAATTTAATGATTTTACGATGTTCTAAGCTTGCAAGCCGCTATTTAATCAAATTGTTATGCATATTTTTTTGAAGGCAATTTAATATCAACGTACGTAAGCGCAATCAAAACAAAGTCAGCTGTGCGTAAATTTTTTAAGCGCAAGCGATAAGACATCAAATGGTTATCGATATGGCCAAAGCGAGAGAAATCGATGTGTGCATAAACCCAATTGTGCATGCTGCCTTGTAAATTAGCAACAAATAATGCGACATAACTATGCAAAAAAAAAAACATTTTCAATTATATGACCAATTTGAAGATTAAATAACTATGCTATTAATTATCGATATTTCCATTACATCGATACTATAGCTGCTTTTATAATTTTAAAACATAATGAATAAACGTAAATGCAAAAACTAACGACAGACGACAGCTCACAGTATTTGTTTAATCGTGCCGCAAAACATGGTAATTTGTTAAATTCTTTAAACATGCACACATGTTTGAATTGGTTTTGGCGCCACGGCTTTGGCGGCGTTCAATTGTGAATAAACGTCAATACATTTATAAAAAGTTCTTACACACACAGAGATTAATGCTAAGACGCGAAATTTGTTTGATTATAAATGTATTATGCTTAAATTGATTTTGGCGCTTCTGCTTTAGCGTGTTTTAATTTGTCTTGCAGCGGCATTTACATATTTCAATACTTACATATGATTCACAGCAGTTGGTTGCAATGCAACGTTTTTACAAATCTCTGCATAAATACATTTATTTACAGACTAAAGTCACTAAGCAATTGCACAAATTTAAAACACATTCCACAAAAAAGCATTAGTGATGTGCTTGTTGTTAAACATATGGTGAAAGTATCGCACTTGTAAGTTTTACACATCGATAGCCAGCTAACCATCGATGTCAAAGTAAGTGTCATCGATATTCTGGCAGCTCTAGTGTTTTGCTTTTTGCGTATGCTTTGTACATTTTTTTGCGGTCGTCGGCGTCGGACGTGTTGTTGGTTGTGATTTTTTTTTTAATAAATCATTTGCAAACATCAAATACGTGTGCGTGTTTCATTTGTTTATGAGCGCAGCAGTGTGTTTTTTTGATGTAAATTGTGAAAACAAGTTAATATTTAATTAAAAAAAAAAAAAAAAACAAGTGCAAATCAAGTCAAACTAACAACAAAAACAACAACAAGTGCAAGCAGCTCCTTTGCCTTTGACGCGTACTCAAAACAATTGTAAGCGGTTGCTGTTTGTTTGTTGGCAAAAGGAAGAGCGGCAGCAGTGACAACAACAACAGAAACAGTGGGAAAAGCCAGGTTGACGTTGTTGTCGTTGTTGTTGTTTTTTGGTGGTAGAAAAAGCCCAAACAACACTTTACTTATAAAGTGAGATAGCTATGATTAATGATTAACCAAAGTCGTCGTTGCGAAGCGTAAAGCGGCCAAAAGTAAATATAATTTAATATCAATAAATCGTAACATTAACATTGTGTTATTTGTTGTAGTCGCTTTTTTTTTTTTATCTAAATTGCTTATCTATCGGTAATTTTTTTTTTTATTGTTTTGTTCGCTTTTATGTACTTACTATACGTAGATATGTAAGTAAGTGTGTATATATGATGTGTTTTGTGGTTTGGTTTGATGATATTAGCATACTAATTCAGCTAAAAGAGAGCGAGCGTATTGAAAAGAAAGAAAAAGAAATGGCACGGCATGGCAAGTCATATGGGTCGGTGGCGGAGGGGCGTACTGACGGCGTGGCAACTAAGCGGCAACGTCATCGCCCCCAAAACACACGCACGGATACACAAATACATGCACAAGTCGGAGCTGGAGCTGCAACCAAGTTGTCGTCATCTTCATTCCTGCTGCTTCTGCTGCTGCTGCTACTGCTGCGGTTTTTTGTACTTCATGCAACATAAGCGGCAACAAGCCCGCTGCGCTGCCTGCTGCAGCATAATGAGAGTGCTTCAATTTCAATGCACTCTGGCTCTCGCGTATACTCTTTTTTTTTTGTTTTTTGTTTTTGTTACTTTTTTTTTGCTGCATCTATGTGTTGTTCTTCGCCACGCGGCATGTGTGTGTGACTGCATCAGAGGCGCATACAGAAATATATTTTGCAGGGGCTACAATTGTTATCCATATTGTGACTGCGGGGCTTACAAAGCATGAAATTAGTGTAGTAGTGTCCATGTTTCACCCATAATTCCAAGTAGGAAAATACAACTCCCATCGGAAAAATCTCATACATAGAATTTTGATACGCCACTGGACTGCATTAGTGCATTGCATTGCGCGTACGTGTTGTGCTGTCGCTGCTGCAGCCGCTGCTGGCAGAGCTGGGCACTTGCTAGCGCTTCATTTGTTCGCTCGCTTGGTTGGTTCCTCTTCTCGTCCGCCCACAAACGGCCAACCACCGAACGAGGACCGGCGTGCACCCCGTCGGCACCCGTAACCTGGCACCCTCTGCTGCTACTGCACTTTGCCTTAAGGCTACATTTTCGTTATAATAGTAGTTTTTTTTTTGCCAAAGTTTGTTGCACTTTTCGCAGTTGCAGAAAAGTCAACGACGTCACAGCGTTGTCGTCAAAAAGCAAAAGGCAGTCAGCAAGTCTATTTGTTTGTCCTTTATGCTGTCAACGGTTCGTCCTCTTCAGTGCTTCAAACACACACATACTACCAGCGCACGAAATGCTCATTCACACATACTATGTACATACGTTTAGTCTTATGTGCGCCGCCAAAACTCTTCAATATTTGTTTGCCAGCTGCGGCGCCATCGTCGTCATCGTCGTCATCGTTGTCGTCTCTGTTCTGTCCCCATCAACGTCACCGTCACCGTCGCCATCGTGCGCAACAATTAGTTGCTGCCCCAGCTGCCACAAAAGGCAGTCAGCTAGTCGTTCGGGCGTTGAGTCAGTCGTCTAGTTGTCCAAAATACAAAAGCTTCCACTTGGTTTATAGTATTGTAGGTATTTATGTATTCACATATTTCACTTGGCACTTGTTATATATTTATACTGGCAGTGCAACATATTTTTTGGAATGTGCATCATCAGTATGCCGCTTGGCTGTCACTTCATCCTCTATTTTTTTTTAAAGTGCTGCATAGTTTTTCAATTTAAAAAGTTTCCAGCACGTCTCATCCTCTTAGACACACTCTCTACAACAAGTGGCCAAGTCACGCCCAAGTGCCTATATAACATGCATTTTCATTTCATTTCATTTTTTTCCTCTTTTTTTTCCATTTGTATTTTTGCTTTTAGCAGCATTAAATGAAATTAGATTGAAAGTTCTTGGAGAACTTGGTAATTTCATCAATCTTGCAAACAAAAAAACAATGAAGGGGCTATTCAAATTAGCCAGCAAACGTTCTATTGACTATGACAAATGAAATTTGGTTCTGACTTTTTCAGTACCTTTTATCTTTTATGTACTCTCAGTTTGGTAGGGCATTATTATGGGGAGTATTTGAGCCGTGGCAGACCAAAAGTTTTTGAGGCCAAATTGATTAGCCATGCCTCGTGTATCGATTGTCCACCGTCTGTACTTACTATATATAAATATATATGTAAGATATATTCGCTATACTTTGTACGAAAACTCATATGAGTCTAATCATTAATGAAACACTGATGATAAATTCCCTTGACTACGATGCAACATTTCAGTACAGGTCTTTGTGATTCATAAAAAAACTTCTCTACAACGAATTTTTCGCCTATTGCGAATGCAAATACACTGCTTTTTCGTATAAGATTGATTGTACTTTGATCCCCTTAAAACGGATTTCAACCTTTTTTTTCGGCAGAAAGTTTAACTCACATGGGTTTTTTTTCGTTACGCGTTCAAAGTTTTTGGGAGGCTAAAAAATTATTTAAAATCGCAGAAAAGAAAAAAATAAATTTTATCACTAAAAGTTTTATTATGAGCTGTCATTGTTCAAAAAAAAAATGTCCCAGCTATAAGTGAAGTTGGAATAGGAGTAGTACAACAGAAATCGATTAAATGTACGCGAAAAACTTAGAAACTGCCTTATTAATGGCATTGTGGCGTAATAGTGCGGAAAAAAACCAGAAAACTGTATTTCAAACAAAAATGACTAATTTCTTTAAACAACAAATTTTCTTTATAACAAACTAATAATTTCCGCTCATTCGAACTCCTGGCTGTATGAAAGTTCGACTGTATTTGGATTTTTTTTTTATTTCAGTCAAAGAACGGTGTACCGAGCAACGAGTACGCCGATTAAATTATTTTTTTTTTGCTTCCTCAACTTTATTAGACCCAAACAATTGCAGTTAGTTCCACTTAAAGAAAGAAATATCATGCTGTTAGCTTAATGATTACCAAAACTTAAAATTACTCTGGTTTGCAACACCTCCCTCACTTTCTTTCTTTCTCTCTCGGTAATAAATTATAGTTAATGCAAAATAAAAGACAAACAAAGTATGATCTTTGCTTTTATTGTATCGCCGTAACAAATCCGAAACCATAATTTCGAAAATGATTTTATTCGTATTTGCGTTATCATCGTTGTGTCTAATAAAATAGAGCGGCAAAAGCGGCTGCTGATTGATGCGATGACGTTGACTTTTTTAATGTAAACCGGCATTGGACATGTTTTCGTTTTTCACCAAAGGTGAACTATTGGCCGACAAACGAAAAAAAATATTTTGAATCAAGCTCTAGCAAAGAATAAAAAATTTACAAAATGCCATAACCTCCTCTGATCTATGTTCGATGCTGATAAATTATTATCATTGGTCATACAAATATCCAAATGGATAAAGTTTTAGCACTTTTCAACTAGCAATAATGTATACGTCAAAATTTTTTGCAAGCTTAAACGCTATTGTGGGATTTAACAATACTTCATTAACTCTAGAAGGGTCCTTACAGTATAAATTTTGCAATTGCTTCCAGGCATAAAGTTAGAAATCATTTGAAATACCAATGTCCACTAAACATGAGAAGAAAGACACTAATACCTTGGTGAAAAGTATAAGAAATCCTTTGAAAGCTGTCAAAAAAGCAATTTTTCTAATGCGATTCTTTTTTTGCAGCAAGTGCACGAATAATTATAACTACAAAAATTACTTTTGAGTTTTGTTAGGTTTTTTTTATATAACAAGTAAAATTTGGATAATTTTAGGCTTGAAACACATAACTGAAATGTTTTTCTGCATCTTAAATTTGATAGCAGTGCTTCGGAAACGAAAACGAAAACGAATTAATTGCCTAATTTCATCAAAACTAATTTTTTATGTGCAAGAGAAATCAAAACGAATTTGCAAAAAAGCTTCACAAGTGTACATATTTTAAACCAAACTATTTTTTAAATATTCTTAAATTCTATTGGTATTCATTCAAGCATGATATTTATTAATAACTATTTTGAAATTTAAAATTGGGCAAACGAATAAAATTTTATCAGTTTGTGAAATTCGGAACACGGCTGTATGTATAAAGCTAAAATTCACTTCGAAAAAGTTGTGTGAATTTCAGTACATGACAGTAGTTTATCTTTATTTGTTTGAAAAAATAATTGCTTAGTAATACAAAAAAAAATAAAAATAATTATTAATTATCTATTTTTTTTATCTAGTACACTTTTGTTGGCTTTTGGTTACATAACTTAAGTCAGCACATATAAAAATGAAAAACTCCAATTTGCTTAAAACATTCTGAAAGATTTATGGGAAATTCGTGATGAATTCCGACTTGGTTCGTTTAAAAATCCTAATTAGTATAAAAGCCTATTCCAGTGAATACACATAGAGGTGTATTATAATTTTTTTTCATAATTTCTATTGTAAGAGAAAGAATTTATTCGTAGTGTTTAAATTTTTGCGCATAAGCGTCAACTTTAAAAAACCTTTGCAACATTTACAGCACCTCTATCAAACGTTATTTGATTTAGCATATTTTTTTCAGCTTATGATTAAGTTGATGTTGCTAGGTTATTTTCTATATTTTTTTCTAATTTCAATTTTTAGCCTTAATTTTCCGAAAAATTTGTGAAGTAGGTGCCACACTGTTTGCTTCATTATGACGCGAAATAATACGAAACAATTATACTATTACTTTTGAGTTCCAGCATGTGTAAAATTTATTTTATTTTATTTTTTTTTTTTTTTTCGAAAATTATCCTGTTGCTTTGCTTTAATACATTTTCGAAATACATTTGCCACTCCGAAGTCATTAGGACACGGATGACTCATCAATTGCACGTTTTGAGGGGCCCAAACAGTATTTTGTTTCAGCTGATGCTTTGAGGTCACATTCTGGCAAGGAAAAATTATTCGTTATATCCAAATATTTTCCATTAAAATTAACTCACCAGCCTCTTTTTTATTGTTGCAATTGGTTGGATTTGGCTAGTTCCATGATTTCCTTGCAGCAATCAACACAAGCTTTAGTTTTTCGGCGATTGCACATGACACATCATTCCTTATCAGCTCTCACAAAACATCAAGCATCTCTGGCACGACTGAAACTTTTTAAGCATGGTGCTTTTCGAAAAGCACCTGGTCACACTTGAAATAGCCACGGATGTTTATTTTGAACTTTTGTTGCATCGAAGTACCATCTAGCGAAAGCTGATAAGTTTTGGCTTCATACGCATACTATGACGTCATTTAAACTTTTCTTTGCAGTATCAGCATAAATACCAAACAAATTAATAAAAGCGAATGTGTTATCATTGCAATAAGTTCAATCTTATCAACAAAGCCTACGGACCCACTTAAAAAAACTTAAGAGACTCAAGAATACATCAAATGAATTTAAAACTGGTTTTAAAGTACTTCAATAAAAACCCAAGTATCCTCCCCCACCTTTTATACACGTACAGGAATTCTTTTATGATGTGTTCATTATATATATGTTTGTTTTTATCGACACTTGCCTTAATTTTACTGGCCATCAGAAAAGTAAGCCCCACAGCAAAACATTTGGATACTAGTTAAGTGTTATCACTTACCACTTAATGGTTTTTACTTGGCTTTTGGGCCATACCCAAAATAAGCGTTCATTAGACTGTTTTCCAACAGCAATAAAATATTAATGTAAACCATTATCATTAGCATTTATACCTAAATATACATATATATTATATATGTATGTAACAATATGTGTATGGTATATAGCATGTGCTTATCAGCACTTTCCATCAAAGAGCAGACAATTAAGAGAGTAAAAATAACTTTTTAAGCTAAATATGCAAACGTGTCACGCAACGTTGCCCAAAGCCCAAAGCCCAGCTGGAATTTAGTTTGAAAAAATCCTGCTTGTAACACTTGACGTATTTATTTGCGGAGACAATGCAAAAAGTAGCTCCATATGAAAGTTACCAAATAAAGCTAGTGGTCTGTTTATAGTCCAAAAATTCTCGACTTGCATATACCCTGTACTTTTATTAAATTCTAAGGTGAAATTGCACCAAAATTTTGTCTGTCCGTATGAGCATCTATCGGTTTAATATTTTTATCGGAAAGAGACTAAGGGTATAGGGTATCCCTGTGTCGGGCACCGCCTTGACTAACTATATTACATTTTTATTTTATTCTTCAAGAGTCTACATACCGATTTTAATGCCAATAGCTTCTCTAAAATCTTGTTGTTATTGTGTCTTCTTCGTGCTAATATAGCCTATAACTCCCGATGTTTCTAAAGAGGCACTATGGCTCAATCGATTTCTTGATGCAAAAGTTGTTTACCATATAAACACTTAATAAACCCAAAGTGCAGGGTATAGAAACCCCAAAAACAAAAACATTAAAAAAAAAAAACAAGAAGTTAAGCGCTGCAGTTGGTTCCAACAACTTGGCAAGTTCACTTGGCGGCAATTGCACAAATTGCCGGCTGATTCTAACACTAATATGAATGGTCGTCCATGGAGCTGCTGCTTGGCTGGTTTGAACAAATATGTTAGTTGAGCTTCTCTGTGGTAGAGGAGTGCACAAAAAGAAGAATCATCTAGCATCTGCATGCCTGAGGCATTAAAACTTCGACATGGCCAAATTGTTGAAATTCTTTTTAACGCGAACTAAGCGTAGGTATGTGCGCTTTAGCCTGTCGCTGGGGGGTTGAGGGAGGAGCCGGAATGAGTACATAAATTTGTCCGTTGGCGCCTGCTAAAAGGCCCGCCTTCACCGCCCCCGATCGTCCCTTTGCCCTTGGTATGTTTGTGACACACACACACACACACATACACATACAGTACTATAGTATTCCATTGTGAACAGCTGTCAGATCCAAAGTTTTAATGACTTCTCATGCAAAAATGTTTGCATTTCTAGGTGTGTATTTTTGGGATGGCACAGCAAAGAGCCACACACAGATACACACACACACACTCACGCGTACCATTTGCATAACGACACACAAACTTATACTAATTTAACACGTAGCCCTTGCCCTTAGTTGCAGGCTTTTTTGCTGATGTCGTTCCTCTGCTTGATAAGCGTAAAAAGTAATACAAATCTAAATCTAGCACGCTTATCAATTTGTAGTTTAATTTGACGCGTGTTGCCCTCGAAACAGTCCCAACACCCCCACCACCACTCTGAGCAACTTTTTCATCAAACGCGGCTCAATCTCAATGTCAGCGGAAGCTTTCGCAAAATGAAAAATCTAAAAAGAAAATGAAATTAAGTACGTACCCTGAGAGCAAGCTCTGGTTAAGTTTTTTAAATACATTTATGAAGTACGATTGTGTTATGCAAATTCATTTTATTTTCGCAATTATGGTGATCTTGAACAAATTATTATTACTCATAAAATTTGACCACTATAATTTGGAAGTTTAATCTGCTGTTCTTCCCTGTTTCCCTTATTTTAGAATTTCTCTTAAAGTCTTTTTTTGTAACCTATTCTCTTTATGGCGATGGTAAAAACTCGATAGAAGTGCTAGATGAAGACGTCGCAGACTATTAGTTCCTTATACGAAAATGCCTATCAAAACCTCATATTGCAAATAAGCATTGTCTGTAGAGACACTAAATTTTACCATTTTTAATACCCAGTTTATCGATTTATATCGATATCTTGAACACTTTAATCTGAAACTTGACGGGCATTTAGGTTATATGCATCTGTGTGTTAAAGATAAAAAAAACCGCAAAAATATAACAAAAGTGAAGTCAAAAACGTACTAATTTTTTTAATAATAAGCTTTTGTACTGCTTGATGGTTGGGCCTTGCTGAATTTAACATGGGATTGTCATTGTCGGTTATTTCTAGCCACATATCAGTGATCTCCCCAACCATCCTCAAATCACCACTCATCTGAATTTATCAATAATCAATAATTAGTATCTCTCACACCCTATGCTTGGTGACTTTACTAGTTGTGTTCACTAGACTTTTAAATTTTATAAATCTAGTTCTTAAATTGATAGTAATATTTTCCATGTAAAGAGTTGCAAGTTTTACCAGAAAAGATGCAACATCATGACTAAAGACCTGCTGGTAATAAGATAAGCACGGCTTTTTGATCGTCCTAAGATTAAGGTGGTCAAATTTCGATATCTTAACAACAAACATTTTGCCTTTTTTCCGTTCTTATTCTGATTGAAAATCGAAGCACTTTTGCATCACCTTGAAACTATTTTTCAAAGCACTTTTTTTACTCTATCTCTAAAACGTTAAAAAATGGTGACCATGCAATTTGTTCTTAGTAGTAATGTGTATTTTATTGTCGGGAGCAAAACGAAGTTGTTTCATGCCAAGTCACGGCTGTAAGGCGGATTACATCTGGTGTCTGGTATCTGAGCTTACGTGTAGGGAGCTTGCATTGTACTACTAAATTCTCGAAAAACATCTGGCAAACAAATTGTTGTCTACCATTTAGAATTGAATGTCCTACGGAATAATTACAACATGAGCAGTTTTTCTAAAGAACCAGTTGTTTCAACAATGGTTTTTTGGTGTAGCTCGTGTTGGAACACCCATAGGATTTGTCACCAGTTACGATGTCATAAATGTGTTTGGAGGTGAATCGTTTGTATTTTTCACTCGACTGGGGTTTTTTTTTTTTTTGAATTTTTTGTACTAAGAAATTGTCAAACATTTTAATGAAAGTCACTAATCAGAAATGGAACCACTTTACCTGTTATGGAACAAATGGAACTCCATGTCACTTGTAAATTTTTTAAGCACTTTCTTGTAATTGTTTGTCAAACATTATGCTCAAACCCTCTCTTGCAAATTTTGAAAAACATTAAGTAGCTGCATCTCGATGTAACTTATTACATATAGAGCTCTTTATAGAGTCGGAAATGTAAAATAGCAGAGAGGCAGAAAAGAAATTTAATGAAAATATAATCAAGCTGTACTTGAATAGGTTGTAGCAAAAAAAAATTCCAACTTACAACTTTGTTAACAATTTGCATGCAATGCAGTTTGCAGCTGGCCGCATTTTATTGGAGCACGTAAATCGATTGGTTTCAGTTTGTTGGCGTTTTTGTTGTTGTTCTTTTCATAAATGTATTATTAAGTATATAGTACTATATATTTACTTTGTTGCAGTGCCAAAGTCGGTTTATGTTCTGCCAAAGTGAAATCTGAAAAAATAAAAAAAATTGCTGATGTGTGAAGTTTTGTTGTGGCTGGCTTTCAACCAATCGAATAGTTGATCGAACCGCATAAAATATTCGAATGTTGGTCGCATCATGGTGGCTTTGCATGCTCTGTACTTTGGGTACAAGGGTTTATTAAGGGTTTGTGCAAAATATTGTTTGTAAGCTTAATAGCAAAATAATCAGGACGACAATAAAAAACGATTTAGCTTTGGGCAGATGGTCCGTGCTGCCTGTTTCTGGAAGAGTTAAAGAACTAGAAGCATTCAATTTTCAACCTGTATTCGGTTTTTCAAATTACAGTATTACCACTCGACACAGAACCTACTTTTACCCATTCGTACTAGAATCGTTTGGGAGTTCACTAAGAAGTGTCTTAACGCGCTCCTGGATTTCAAATTTGAATAAAAAACGAATGTTATGGAATTTCTTCGAATATTTAGTGATTGTTCAAATGGCCGCCTATTCCGCATCGAATGTTGTCCTTCAGCACCTGAATTGACTTTGAAGCATACAAAAAAAAAAAAATTCAATGACGTTACATCGCATGACCGTGGCGGCCAATTGACATCTCTACGGCAGGCCTCGAACAAATACGGCCCGATGATGCCGCCAAACCAGTGATTATTTATGGGTATAATGGAGGTGGTGCTGCGTCCAACACCGCTCCAGATTATTGTGCTACCCACAGTATTCACGAAATAATAATTTTGACGCGCTGTTGGCCCGTGTATCTTTTCATGGTGAAATGACAGAATATACTGAAAACGTCAGTCAAATTAGATGCCAAAAATGTCACAGGGTTGCCAGATTGGAGCAATTTGAAGTCCAAAGAACCTATGTATATTTGTAAAAATGTTTGTGAAAATAGCTTCAGTAACCCAAAAATTCGAAATTTTATTTCTAAACTAAACCTATTCTGGTAAAAAGTTGAAACCTAGTCACGCGTCAAAATTAAAATGAAAATGAACGAAAGTCAAGGTATATAATAGTCGGTATGTCCCGACTGTAACCACCGGTCCACTTGTTTTTTTTTTTACTTTGTCGTTGTTGTTGTTCGGGTTCATTGACTTTGAGCATTTGTTTTATGCTGTCGTTGTTTTTATTTATTTATTTATTTATTAACTTATTTTCTTTCTACTGTATCGGTTATCTTTTTTATTGGAGCGCTTCTTTGTAGCTGCTCACATTCGATTGCTAATTACTTTAGTTTTAATTGTTTATTTGGTTTTCATTGTCTTTCGATTAAATTGTCTCCCGTCTCCGTAAGTAGGGCACAAGAAGTGTTAGAGAGCTGATAATCCTTTAAGTTTCTTAGAAGCTTAGTTTCTGTGAAATGGGGCCAATGGCACAAGCGTTAAAAGATGTAACTTTATATAGCTTTTTTCTTTTTTTTTTTTTCCTTTTTTGGCAGAAATTCGACCAAAGAAATTACTTTAGCTATCTGGTCGATATGCGCCTTGATTTATCTGCTTAAAGAAACTTTGACAGTTTTCTTGTTAAATAGAAAGTAAAACTTAATTTGTCTGCTGAAATTTTACGTGTTTGCTTTTTTTTTTTCTTGTTTTTTGGTTCCTCTTTACAAATTCTAATATAAATTTTCCAATAATTTGCATAAAATAATATAACTTAAAAGAAGTAAGCTTTGGTTTCTACCATCTCTGTATGCGATTTTATGCGGTAATAAAATTTATTCAAATTTAAAATTAAACTTTGGAAACATGTTGCTTGAATTTAAAACATCTTATTGCCGACGTCGTTTTCCAAGCGCGTCGCATTTTTGCATAACTTCTCCAGCCCGTGTTGCCAATAGATAAGTCGCTGTATTGAAAGACCCTGGAGTTTTTATGTCCAAAGGCGCAATATGAATTAAAGATGTATTATATTGTTCTAAAAATTTGTTAAAGATATCTTAAACTGGACTTATGCCAACATAACTGGTTAAATAAATCCTTTTAATGGTGACAAAAGACTAGGATAGGCCAAGTATCCCGCATTTGCAGAAGCTGGGTTAAGATTCTAAGCACTACGAACATGGATAAACTTCATTTGACTAGAGCGTCATACTATACTAAGTATGTGCTGGGAGAATTCCACCTCAATTTAATAGCACCCACGACTTCAGGAAGACACATTATTCGTACGCAGAAAAAATAATATCATGATGATGATTCATGTTGATGTCTTGCTCCTCAGACCCCTCTTTAGTAATCTTTGAACAATATTCCCCTTTATTTCATTATATAAACAAGCTAGAGCCACAAGATTTTATATAAAGGCTTATGTGAAACTTAGATATATTGTCATAATATCCTGTAGGTATATTCCCTGAGTACTTTCACAATACAATATTTGTCGCGTATAATAACTTCGATTTTAGGAAAAGTGGGTCTGTGAATGTATGACAAAGCTTACAAATTTCTTGTGAGATTCCATTCGTAAATCTTCTTAAAAAATACATTGGTAACTTATTTAATTGGTTTATATTTTTTTAAGCACATTTGAATCAAACCCTTGAGGGAAAAAGAGATCAACTTTGGTTAATTCTCCGGTTTAAAGCTAATATCCAAGTTCATACCGGTTATATACGAATGTAGTCTACACTTTACTGCATAAAGCTGTTTATATTCGCCTCTGCAATTGAAATTATAAAAAAATGGAAAAAGTTTAAATAAATGCGATTAGCGAAAGATATACTATTTGAATGACTTCCTATCAAATAATTGCTTCTAAGATGAAGCTTAACAAACCATATATACATGTTAAGTAGTTAAATAGCTAATAATTATATAAAACTTATTCTAGAACTAGAAAAACAAATCTTACAACTCGTTTATAGTACAAGTTCTTGTGCTTTACGAATCAGAGATCAAGAAGAGTTCAATGCACCTTTCTGCCGTCAGTCACGCTCATTTAGCTTGGGTTAGCTTGAAGTTTGGAATCGTGCTCATCACTAAGTTCAGATTAAGATTCTTCCGTTTGCCCCATTCCTTGGCGTTGGCAACAAATTGAATTGAATGGCAATATTTTTGTATACGCCATTTGAATGCGATCAAACGTTACATTTTAATTAACACATTCTCGATAAGAACTTCTTTTGTTTATTTTTTTCAGTAAGTCATTTCCTCTAATAGTTTGACGCGCTTCACTGTGCAAACACGAGTCTGGTTACGCTTCACCGAATATTTGACTTTTTAAAGTCCCTAGAGCTTTACTGCATGCACCAGATAATACTCCAGGCGAGGCCTTTGAACTGTCTTTGACTGTCAGTGTCAGTGCTGCGTTTACACTAAGCAAACACAGCTGCAGCTGCTGGCATTGATGTCAACATAAAAAAAAAGAAATATAATTTAAAAGTGTAAAATAGGAGACGAGACCATCCGATAAATGAGTTGTCTGGCCACCAGTTGGTTAATATAAATATCAGTTGTAACATACATACTTACAATATATACTATATTGTATGTACATGTGTAGTATACGTGTATAAGTTGTGGCAGGAAATGGCGCCGCGAGCTTGCAGCGCTTGGCTGCTCCGAAGCCAGCGAAGAGCTCTCTTCTGGCTGTGATTTGGAACAAGGTCTTTTGGTTTGCCATTGAGGCACTCTACTTGCGGCCCAAAAGTTACTATCAAATCAACAACACTTTGTGTTTTTGTAGTTCATGTTGTTGTTGTTTGTGGCTGTTGCCAAACTCCTCACATACTAACTTCCGAGTGAAGGCCCCCTAAAGCAAAGCGCAACATTATTTATGCAGATTTTTGTTAAACAAAAGCACCAACTTAAAATGTCGCAGCTATGCCCCGAGCAGACGCCCATCCGCTTCTTCCGCCCACTGCGGCGATAGTCTTAACAAGCGTGAGAACTAGCGCCAGTTCTCAGGCACAGTGGGTCTGTTTAAAAAAAGAAGACCATAATAGCTGAAAATTCAGTGTTAATAAGCTATGAGAGAATATGGTTAATAGCGCTCGTTTCACTCAACAAAACGAGTGAGAATAAGATCTGAGAGTAAGATCTGTGTTATAAACCAAAAAATTTTCTTCTTTAAAGCTGAGGGATGTGTATACCCTATAAAGTCAATAGCTAAAATTAAAGATTTTTACAATGACCTTTTGTAAAATTGTATACACATAACTATGTAGTGAAGGACGAAGTCATACTGAATCCAAAAGATAGTTGGGTGAAATACGAGGTGGGCGCCATTATTGCTGCGTATTCATTCTTCTGACTGAACTGTTTTGAAGATTCGATAAAAAGAGCCAGGTCTGCTATGGCACCTTTACCTAAGAAGTGTAGGGCAGTCGCATAACAGGTGTTAGATGCTTTTTACCCCCTCCTCATTTCCGCAACTACGACAGAACTCGTGATGGGAAACATGCATCATCCTCCCAGCCATTAGACCTGTCGTGCAGTGCCCCGTTACAACTTGTGTCACCATTTTGGTCATGTTCTTGTGGAATCGTGCGAACTCGGATGTTTGCATGGATTATGCATGGCAGACAATCGGGCGCAGAGTGCCATTGTTGTTCTGCCTCGGATCTAAAAGACTCTTTAATTTCAAATTTGACGTCTTGCTGGGGTCTCTTTATATCCGTAACCTCAGGAGCAACTGGTTGTACACATCCATTCCTAGCACCTCGTCCACCACCTTGTCACCCAGTACACCAGAGTATCCAGGTACCCATCTGAGGGTGATTAAGTAATATCGGGTGTGGTTAAACTTACATTTCTTGGTGCGCGATGACAGATCCTTGAAAGCGGCCTGGCTGCATGCGCTACTTGGGCTTGTGTACCATTCTTGCCGCTTGCCAGGCTGTGTATATTTCGGCCTGAAATACACTGCAGCTGTTGAGAAGATACCAGCTCCTGTGCCTGCCTCCTTCTTTGATCCGTCTGTGTAGATCGTTAGCGCGCTCTCCCTAATGTATTTCTTTCCGCTCTCCGGAAAGACAGTGACAAAACACGTTTTTTATACCCTGTACCTATAGGTACAAAGGGTATACTAGATTTGTGCAATGTATGTAACGGACAGAAGCAGGCGTGGCAGACCCCAAGTCCTTTACACCAAAATGCTTATCATAACCTCGGGTAGCGATTGAGCCATGTCCGTCCGTCCGTCTGTCCATCCGTATGAACGCCTAGATCTCGGAGACTATAAGAGCTAGAGACACGAAACTTTACCAGCTGGTGCGCATATTTCCTAAGCAGATGAAGTTTGTTGAATGATGTCAATATCTTGCCCCGTTCCCCCGCTGTAGATTTTCGCGATTTTTAGCCACACCGTTTAATATTTTCATTTGAAATTTAACAGAGCGATGCGTTGTGGATACATGCATCTATGTGTAAAAAATGAACAAAATTGGTGAAATACAACAGAAGTTATAGTCAAAAATGTGCAAATTTCACCTCCCCTTGCCAATAAACTGCGTCAATATTTGACTCTACGCAATTATGGCTACAAGTGACCTAGAATCACAATTTTTGGTAAGCTCATTCATGTGGCTCTAATGAACAAATCCACATCCAAATTTTATCGATGCGGTCCCCCCACCCCCCGCAATCCATTTACCGTGTTTTCTCCCACACCCCTCAACATACCAACTTGAAACTTACCCCGTATACTTTAAATAAGTTCTTTGTTGTAACATTCGAGTTTCATCAAAATGGGTAAAAATTTAGGGAACTTATAGGTATAAATATCGAATTTCACCAAAAAACAATAAATTCCAATTGGAAAGTTCTTAGATGGAATATGCAGGAAAAATTTTTTTGACACAAAAGGTACAGGGTATTCCACTGTCGGGCACCGCCTCGACTGTACCACATTTTTTATATGATATAGTCATCCGATTTTTATCAAATTTGATACAGTGCTTGAGAACTATAAAAAACTTTCGAGTGACAAATTTGGTTACGATAACTTCATAAACAAACGAATTATCCATATAAAACTTTTTGTTTTTTTCGAGGTCCTCTGAAACACCCCTATGGGAGCTATATAATAGAACCCCAATATCAAAAAAAATAAAATAAACTTGTCTCCCGTAGGATAATAACGGATCTAATCTGAATGTTTGGTTGCTCTAGCTCTTACCATCTCTGAGATCTAGGCGTTCATACAGACTGACGGACGGACAGATGGACATGGGTATATCGACTCTAGTCACCCTGATCATACTTTAGGTAACTTTGGGGGGTTTCCGACGTCACCTTCTGTATGTTACATACATTTTCGGCTTGCACAAACTTAATATACCCTTTGTTCCATACGGTACAGGGTATAAAAATGAAATACGAAACAAAAAAGATGGAGTACGTCAAAGTCGGATGACTTTGAGATACTCTATGCCGTCGAATTGCAATCAAATCCTTAAATCTACCGAACGCAAAATTTGCTAATCTTCATAAACAAAGGAACTATCCATCTAAAACTTATTTTTTATTTTCCGAAATTCTCCTAAATACGTTTTTTTTTGGGAGCCATATAGCCCGATATCAGAGAAAATAAAATTAACTTGTCTAAGGCGACATAATAAGGAATCTAATTTGAAGGTTTGGTTGTTTATAATCCCTGCGATCTAGTCGTTCATACAGACGAACAGACGGCTATAAAAACTTGTAAGCTTTAGTACATAACCTTGTCAATAACTGTGTTTTCACAATTACGAAAGGGCTATATCTATTAAGTTTAAGCTTTGAATCTAGCCAAAAACTATAGACAATAAATATTATGGATTTGAGCTAAAGAAAATATAATTGCTGAAATTCACAAAGCTTTTGAAAAATATTCTCATAAGAATTGTCGGCAACTTACAAACTTATCGAAACCATCGGGTTAAATCGATAAAATAAGCTATAAATGTTGATCTATTTGATTTCTAAATCATTCATGGACATGATAGAAGTCAGCACTTCCAAGAAAAAATGTTCTAGCCCACATCGCTAAAAGTTGATAAGCTATACCATTTGTCTGTTTATGTTAATGGAGCGTCCTTACAAATCGGTCTTTATTGCTCAAGTACTTTGTAAATCTTATCTATCTTATTGGCTGTATAAGATACAAATGAAGAATGCTTTAAGCCTCATTTGGCTTGCTTTCGATAACAATAGATTTTGTTTTTGTTGACATAATTCCCACATTTACACTTTATACGTAAAATTATATATAATATTCTTGTTTGTATACATTGGCCGCATGATGCAGAATTAATTTTTAAGGTAAATAAAAATACATATAGCATTTAGCTGTATGCTGCTTCCGGTCCACTGTGCACTGTGGGTCAAATAAATGACGCCACACGCACACAAATACCTTTAAGCTAAAGGAGAGGAAAAAAAAAACCAACGAAAATCCCTTATATAAAGCACAACTCTTCATATACATAAAACTTTGTTTGTGTGAGAATGTTGTTGTTTGGCAATACAATAAAATTTACACGCTTATTAATTTTTACAAGACTTTGGCCGACACTTCAGTAAAACCGCCAACAACAACAACGATGCCAATGAGGATGACGACGTCCACGACGATGTTGGGCATGGCTAGCCACCATCATACATTCATTCACTTGGCTTATAGAGCATCCCAAAACCCACACCAACACACCCACCCACACAACAGTTCTTCAAACAAAAATTCAACTTCAATTTTGTTGTTGATTTTTATTTTTAAAACCTGTACCCTACGAGCTAAGGGTATATTTAGTGTGACCATTTGATTTATGCGACATAAAGGGAAAGGCAGCCAAAGATTTGAGGACAAATTTTCAAAATAAAAAAAAAGAATAGGAATGATACAAGCTTCCTGTTTGTCTGCTTCATTAATATAATGTAATTAGCGATTTTTGGTACCTGGTATTTTGTGTGAATATTCCTTCGATTCGAATATCGATTTAGCCATGCCCGTCTGTTATTCCACACGTAGGCTAAATAGCTACAATTTGAAAACTATTTAAAAAACTTTAGAACAAGTAGGTTGAATTTGGTCTAATCGTGAAAGTATCTGACCCCGTAAATCGAAAGACAATTTTTGGTCGAAAAATTTTAAAGATACACTTATAAGATTAAAAAATACTACAAAAGATATACAGTCGAACTTTTCCTCGAAAAATAGTTGTCAATCAATAAAGCAGTATACTTGAAAAAAAAAAAATCGTAATATGGAAAAATGTTGAGGAGTTTGTTATTGGGATAATCGATTTTAATTATATATTATTATTAATTTATTATATAATTGTATTGTTTAAAAAAAAGGCATCGAAATTTGATGGCATGCGCCAAGCTAATGTGACAGATGGTCACACTAACATTATAAATTCAAAATTCATATTCACTTAGCCTTGGCAAAAAATTAGTTTTAAATTGATTCCCTAAAACACCCAATTTCCAAATTTCCCAGATAATGCGCGAATCTTATTTGGGTTACTTTTTTTCGGGTATCAGTATCTTAAATTACCCCAAAAGGGAAAACAAATCAGTTAACTTGCTCCGCAATAGAAATATGATTAGGGTAACTTGAAGTCGGGAGTTTCCAACTTTTGCAACTAGCTTGTTTTTTATTTTTATTTGTTTTGGCAAACGCCACAGCCAACCTAGTTGGTCTTTTATGGTTTGGCCACAAGTTGGAGTAGCTGGTGGGGTCTGTGGTGCTCTAGTAAGTTCACTCAAAAAAGTTTTGGGCCCATTGGGTAGAAGAGAAGCTTCAGCTCTATTGCAATGCGTTTGTCGCGTATGTGTATGTAAATATATAAGCCACTTTTTACCATGCAAAATATGGCCACAACAATTTTATGTTTAGGTTTTTTTTTTATTTTGTACTTTGAAAAAACTTTCCTCAGGCATTTACTATACTATATATGGCAAAGAACCGGACTATTGCATATGCTCTTTGTGTGTGTGTGTGTGTGTGTGTGTGTGTGTGTGTGTGTGTGTGTGTGTGTGTTAGGGAACATCAAAAGGGCGGCATACCATACTTGAGGTTTGTGAGACGTTCGCACATGGCTTGCCTCTTAAATTAGCCAGGAAGCTAGGGAAATGGGCAACAAAGTGACCAGATTACATAGAGATATGACGACAACAGTGTGAGAAAGTAATTAAGTACAAAAGTAAAACTACACACACAAAAAAAAGTAAATAAATAAAACAAAGTTCAATAAGTTGAAAAGTTCAAGATGTGAAAGATGCTCAAAAGGAAAATTG
Organism: Chymomyza fuscimana; assembly: GCA_949987675.1. NCBI lineage: Eukaryota > Metazoa > Arthropoda > Insecta > Diptera > Drosophilidae > Chymomyza > Chymomyza fuscimana. The sequence goes on along the minus strand of OX465090.1, from coordinate 3,866,007 downwards.
GCAAAGCAAGTTTTTTTTTGCCATAAGTTAGGTCGTTCGAGATGAAAGTGTTTTTGCTAGAAGTCCTTAAATTATAGTCAAATTACCGTCTCATGAAGAAGGCAAGGTGGGTTTTGAGTAACAGCACTTGCACATTAGGGGCCAACGTTTTTCGAACCCAATTAGCTAAATGAAAGTAAAAGGAAGTTATGTGTACAGAATATGTTGGGGCAGTAATTTTTTTTTCCAGCACTAAGTAATTAATTTGTACATTAAAAGTTTGCTACAAGAATTAAAGACAGAAAGTTGTACTCTACAGAAATTTAGTCAAGCGTCTTTTTTTAGGCACCTTAAAATCCTCTATGGCAAATTTCGTTCCAGCCGTTTTTAGATGTTGTGCTTATATTTATTATAGATTTTACAATGTTTAGATATATAAGTACATATACTACTTATCAGAAATTAAAGTTTGGCTGTGTCCATTTGGCTAGCGAGTAATTATTTTTTAAATCGCGGAAATCAATTTAACAAAGAATTTTTGTGTACACATGCTTAATCATTTCATAAAAGCAACCAAAGCGCATAGTATGTAAATCCGGAATTATTGTATTGTAGTCTATATAGGATGATATATGATGTATCTCACCTATAAATACGAGAGCATTAATTTTGAGTATGCAGATTTAGGGAACATTCTTTATACCCGTTTGTCCATTGTATGCATAGAGATTTATTTGCTTTCCGAGTTTCACTACGTCTATACCGTAGCAAAAAAAGTTTAAAGATTTGTTTATCAATACAAAAGCAATTATGTAAAATTTAAAAAAAAAGACAATTAATTTTTAAGCAATATATCACAATAGTCCAAAAAGTGGTCAAAAATGTTGTTATTACAATTAGACACCACAATTTTTTTTTAAAAGTCCAGAAAATTAGTCAACAAGGCCGTTGGTGCAATTTCTATCATTAACGATTTACCTAACTGGGACATTCGGTAGCTATCTAATAATGGTATGAAGACTTAATAAACTGCGTAGAGTGCAAAAAAGTGAGCTAAAACGGATCGTAATAAGCAGCCCGAAAAGGGCCGGAAACCATTTTATATCAATTGTTTGCGCTCTATAATTGCTCATAGGGGCTAAAAGACATTGAACTTGATGGAAAACCTCTAATTTTGATGATCCTAACTAACAAGAATTACGTCACATAAGGTATCATTTTTACACTTGTTAAAAACGAATAGGCGGTAGGAAGTTCTTCAGTTCTCCTACATGTTTTTTATCGGGTCGAATAAATGCACAGAATTATATTAAGTTTTACGAAAGCGAATCCATACTATGTCTTAACAGGATATTTTAGCCTGATACGGCTCACGAACAAAACAGAAGCGAAAAAATTGGTCTTGGTCTGAGCCGAACACTTTTAAGCAAAAACACAACTGAGCGTGTTTTGTCAATAGCTTCTCTCAAAGTTTTCGTAAGAGAGCGGTTTTTTCGGACACTCTGAAAGTGTTGACCGTTTTTTGCGAGCTCTGCTTATAAGCCATGATTTTAAGAATAGTGTGCCGTAGAAAATTTGAAAATCGAGTGAAAACTTTAAAAGATATATGTAAAACCTAATGTGACATTAAATTTGCAAACACTCTTGGTAAGAACTAAATGCTAATGCCTTGAAGTTTAATGAATAAATAATAATAAATCATTCGCACAGTACATACGTGTTCGATGTGTGTTTAGGTTTCGAGATTTGCGCCAATTGGCGTCACCGTCTAAATGTAGAAGGCAGGCTACAAGAGCAAGTGGTTAATACTATGCAAAGATCGCATCTCTGAGAAGATTAAGAGATAAGAAATGCAGAGCAGGAGAACGATATAAGGCGTAGACGGCGGAGCAGCCAACACTTAGAAGTTCAACGCAGCACAGATAAGACATAGAGTTTGGGATTGCTGAGCTGGAGAGTGATACATTGCGTAAATAGCAGAGCAGACACGTTGAAGATGTTAGGCGAGAAGAGCAAGTAAGGAACACTTTGTATAAAACCTAGCTCAGAGAAAACTTAGACTTAAGGACTGCAGAGCAGGAACATACATAGATCGCAGAGCAGATAGTTTAGGCGCAAGAGCAAGTAAGGAGTCCAGGCTAGGGCTGACCCAACACGTAATTTAGTTTAGCAGGCAAAAGATACAATTAATAGGAGAAGTACAAGAATACAGTCACGCCACGTTAATGAGGAATGGACATCTTCAATTTTTTCGTCTGAATCCGTTCCATTCATTGCACCAACAGAAGACGCATGGCTAATTAAAAAACTAAATAATAGGTATGCACCTCCTGGGTTAGAAAGGCATATCCAGGCAAAAGAGGAGGGGTAGCTTTTAGTCCACCATTTATGCCGGGATTAAGAGAAAGTTTACGGAGAGCTACACAAAAATAGTTAGATCAGAGTAAAGAAACTTTGATTGAAGAGGATGTAGAATAGATAAATTGTTTTTCAATTATCAATTGGAATTGATCCATATAAGAAACAATACCTAAGCTCTTCTCCTGAGCATAGGGAATCAGAGAAGAAGAAAGTTCTGGCTATGATAAGGCATACATGCGTTAAAGGATATTTTAAAGTCGGGCAGGGGCAACTATAGCATTCATGCATGCAACGTAATGAACATTATGGAAATAAAGAAAATTGCAGAGGATATTATGGTCTGGATGAGCTGAATAGAATAAAGAAGACCGTACGGGGGCTGGCGTGCCAAGCACGCAGGGGGGCGGAGCAAGCTTGTTTTTTTTTATAGCTCATAACAAACACTAAAACAAAATAAAATAATATTAAACAATTAAGCTATCTTTGTAATTAAACCAATGCACATATAATTAGAAAAAAAAAAAAACTAGGGGGCTCGTTCAAAAGTTTTTGGAAGAACTTAAGCAATATACGCCACACATATTTCGCCCTATGCTCTACCTAAGAGCGGCAATAATATTTTAATTTAATTTATATTATATTTTTTGTAAATTATGTTGTGCAATTGCCAAGGAACTATAACAATAAAATAAAGAAAATATAGTAAGTTGATTGCAAACTTGAACGTACGGCATCTTTTTTTTTCTTTCATCGATATTGCGGGGTATGCAAAAGTGCATCTAATGGACGTTGTAACTTGTATAAATGGATGGCTAATGAATTCTAGAAATCTTTAAACCATTCACAATCTACCAATTCTATAGATGTATTCACCGTCGTTGTTTCTATTTATATTGACAGCTTGTTACTTGCGCAAAGTAAAAATTCAATAAAAAACGACTTTAAACTTTAAAAATTAGATACTCCAAACCCGATTTTTAAATAACTGTTTGCCTTTGAATATGTTGTGTTTTTTTTTTGAGCAATTTCTGAATCGCTTTCTTGAAAATATACAACATATGTATAATGGCAATTAGCCTTTAAGCCTATCATTATATAGTAATATACTGTAATGATATGTGCCATGATGAAATGAAATTAAAACTGCTACTAACACATTTCAAGGACTTTTCATATTTCTTTGCTTTGCGTCATATTTCATACACTTGCATCGCTATGCCACTCAGTTCTAAGTTCATTTGGGGAACCAAAGCTGTCAGCTGTGCAACGCCCGCTCACTTTGGCCCACTTGAAGTTCTTTCTGAAGTGCTGCGCTCTCCACACACACACACAGATACACACTAACACACTCTTACTGTGAAGTCGTCTAGTTGCGTGTGTGAAGTGTGTGATATTTATGTGTGTTTGTATATGTGAGCGTGTGTGTGGTGGGTCTCCCTGACGAATGTCAACTGTCAGGCACTCAACTCAGGCTGAGCTGAGTTATACTTATAGCCACTATATGGCCGGCACTTAAGCTTAAACAACAGTTACCATACTATGGTACGTCTATATGCAATACACATACATATATAGTACTATTCTGCATCTATGGCTTATACATAAAGCCGCCCTACGAAAACCCTAAAAAGACAGTTAAGCGGCTTACTTTCAATATTATTCAAGTAAATATTAAGACTCAGACTCACACGCGGCATTGCAGGCCATATTTACAATACATACCTATCCTATATGCAACAACAACAAGTGGAATATCAACTGAAATATTGAATTTTTACATATTTTTTTGTTTGTTTAATTTCTAAGAAACAACAGAAAATTCGTTAAAATTTCACATTTGTATTTATTTACAGAGTACTTGCTTTTGTTGCATGTTATTGTTATTTGTATTTCAAGAAACTCATTTCCATATGTTTCTTATCTTGTAGTGGAATGTAGTTTGTGCCGTGACAGAGTTTACTCTTAACTAAAACATATTTGTTCTGCCATCTCTCAATTTATTTTACAGCTATGACGGAGGAAATAACTGGCAATTGGAGCTATTATGTGTACATATCACTAACATTGGTTCCAGTCTATTTGGCATTTCAGCTCATTAAATTTTTGGGTTGGCAGCTATTCGTGAACAACTGAGCAAATACAAATACCATCAAAGAAGAGAGTGAGAGTGTAAGCGAGAGCGAGAGAGAGGGAGAGGGAGCAACAAGCATATAGAACAACTTTAGAAAGGAAAGGAGCAAGGGAAGGTGCGTAGTCAGTTGCAGGCACTTGAACGCTACGGTTGTCAGAGAGCTTCAACCAACCAACCAACCAGTCAGTCAGTCTTCAGTCAGTCAGTCAGTCAGTCATTCATTCATTCATTCATTCATGCAGTGCAAAAACAATTTCAAAACTATTTAAATATGCTTATAACTCAACTTTTCCACTTGCAGGCAAATTGCAAATCGCACGCACCGAGATATCGTACCAGTAACTACCCAGTGCCCCAAGAAGCAGCAGCAGCACAACCAGAACCAGAGTACTCAGCCTCTTAGACTCTTAGTTAGAAGAGTGGCAGACATTGCCATACACTAATACTACAATCAACAGAACTTCGTAGTAGAAGACAAAGTCATTGCAGCTGAGGCGCCACAACGCTATCATCTATCACAATCCACTTTAACAAGGAAGTTTTGTGAAGTGCTGCGCACAGCTGAGGATTTGCAGGCGGCGCCAAATCCTTTCAAGCAAAATAACGCGCCGCATGTCATAACAAAGGGAATAATATAAAAAATTTGCTTAAGTAAATATGTTTAAAACGCAATAAGCAAAAAAAAAAAAAAAAAAAACACCAAAGGAGGCAAGAAGCAAAGAAGGCCCAACAAAAGGAAGACTCTAGCTGAAAAGAAAAAAAAAAAAAAAAATTATAATAATAAAAGGCACAAACCGTAGCGATAGCCGCCACATTGGAATAACGGTAAACGGCCAGGGCTGCTGCCAACGCACAACGAACAGCTGTTCGTAGAGTCGCATTGTTGTTGTAGCTGGAGCCATGTCGCACACACGGCATCATCAGAGAGCACTAACTGTGTGAAGAAGAGAAGAGTGTAAAGTGTAAAGTGAAGAGTGGAGAGCCACAGCGAGAACGCGGACAGCAGCAGCGTGCAAACAAAGGCGAGGAAATGCAAAGCAATCAACGTCATCAGCAGAAGAAGAAGAAGCAGCAGCAGGAGCAGCGGAAGCAAAGCGGACGTCGCAACAAACTTAGTTACAGCACGTTGCAATAACAACAACACCACGAACAACAAGCCACACACTAAGCAACTCAAAGCGCCAAAGATCAAGAAGAAGAAGAAAAAAATTCCAAGGACTGAGGAAAGAAAAAAAAAAAAGAAGAAAAGAATTCAGCGGCCATCATCAGCACATCAGCATCATCAACTGAATAGAAGAAACGTCCAAGCTGCAACCGGACACACTCATAGTTGACTCCTTCTGCTTTCACAAGGACTATCTCAACAGCGTCAAACGTGCATTGAAGTGTGTGCGCGCAGTGCCAGAAGAAACTGAAGTGGCTGGAATCAAACCAAACCAAACCAGACCCAGACCCAGACCCTAGACCGTTAGTGAGTCAAAGGCAAGAAACTAATTTACATATTTAAGCTTTTGGCAAACGAGCGTACCAAATCAGAGCAGCAGCAGCAGCAGCAGAGCAAGAGTAAAAAACCACAGCTACAGATACAACAAATTCAGATACAACGACGAAGACACTTAGCAAAGCAGAAAAAAGTGTGACACGGCAGGAAGCCAAAGAACAGACCAGAGCCACCACGACACATAGACCCCCAGGTCAGCAATCACCAGTTGTCTAACCTTATTTGGATAGCAATCAATAACGTAATACAAATAAGCGGCTAAGCAGTATAGCAGTGTAGCAGCAAGGAGCAGCAAGATAGCTCAAGTGCCAAGTGGGAACATCCAACAGAAGCTACATATATCCTTCTCCATTTCCCAGGCAGCACAAATTCGCAACATATTCAAATCAAAAAGCAGTTAAAGCTTAACACCTCAGCGGATTAGCTGGCAGTTAGAGTTGAAGACCAACAACAACAACAACAACGACGAAGACGAGAACGAATCTCACAAAGCTGCATACACATACAGGCAAAGGTTGTGAAACGTGCCGACAATATGCGTCTACCTTATCGAAATAAAAAAATCACCCTTTGGGTGTTGTTTGGCATCATCGTAGTCACCATGTTCCTATTCAAATTCACTGAACTGCGGCCGACATGTCTATTTAAGGTTGATACGGCAAATGATTTGCCATCGCAAATGGTTCGAGTGGAGGTATGTAGTACTACCGTCTATCTATGTATTCCTATCTATCACTGTAATTCCCATGTTTGTACGTAATCGTATGAATGGGCAACATAAGCGTAGTGTTGTGTAGTTGCAGTGTTCATGCAAGTGAAATAATTGCAAGTAACACATTCCGATTTTTCGAAAATCACAAGTTGAAGATTACTCTTCAGCTTCTGCTTCTTTTATCAAAATGTTAAAATTAAAATTATTGTAATTATTACAATTAAAAAGTTTCCTCTTCTCCTATTTCCGAAGTAAACCAAAATGTCAAGCTCCAACACGCTTATGTCTAGCTCCAAGACTCTATGCGATAGATCCTTAATCATAGATTGCCAGAAATATCTTTAATTAGGTATTATAAAAAATTTGTAGTTACGTTTTTAAATAGATTAAAAATAACATTTTTAGACGAAATGATAGCACATAAATAAGTATAGCTTCAATGTGAATTTGTATGTATTATTTTTTTTTTTAAACCAATGTAGATTAGAAAGATAAAATGTCAAAGAAAAGACTATGATTTAAGAGAAGTCAAAGAAATATCCAAATTTTAAAGATTTTTATTACAATCACTTTCTTTGCAAAACCCATTACCATTACCCATTTACAATGACAGAGCCTTTTGGTTGAAAGTGAATTTAGAAGATAGTAGAGTAAAATATATTTCGAAATTCGGCTCGAAGAGTTTTCTGTTACAGCCCTGGATGCTTTTGTTTTGCCGTATTTACTTCACCGATTACAATTTAGATTTTATTAAGAGTTTCTAGTAAGCTCAAATTTTAAACGGTAAAGCAAGAAGTTTTTGCGCCAATACTCACTTTTTTTTAAGGACTCATATATTTTTTTTTTTTGCTAAAATAGTGGGTGTCCCCTACAACATTTTTGGATTATGTATGATGATTTTTATTATACTCATGCATATATCCTAAATAAGCCCACAAGTTTCGGAAAATTGTAATCTTCGTTTTGCATAAACAACTTAAACAGACTAATAGATAGCTATACACAGAAATGTATGTACGTAAGGCAACTAGAGTTGACGACAACAGGAACGTCACGCAGCTCAAGATTGTTTACACTTGAGCGCATGTGTTTATGTCCAAAATAGCATATGCGACAACAACAAAAATAACAAGGATATCTAGCAAATGACCCAACATAACGCCTACGCCTACTGACCAGCCTCTTCAAGCAAGCAACTAACCAACCAACCAACCAACCGACTGACTAACCGACCGACCGAGCGTTGATTGCGATGATAAATCACAAAACACTACACCACCAAAACACACCACACCACACACACACTTAAGTTCTCATATCAAGAAAGAGGCAGCATAAAAAAAAAAGTACTGGAAAAGAAGCTGGAGATGAGCAGCATCAGCAGAACGAAGGATAACTAATTTCATGTTAGGTGCACACATGCAGACGCAGCACCTTATGCAAAGTCATTTTGCTTTTGGGGATATGGGGTTACTTGGGGTATTAGAAAAATGTTCATCTAATATGCCTGCGTACCAGGAGTTGGTCAACTGTGTCGGTGATGCAAAGAAATGGGCTAAGGAGAAAAAAAATCGATGGAGATAAGCCAAGTTTCATTAAACTCCCAAAACAACATTAGTGGCATTGATAACCATATATATTATGTATAATCGTGTGTTTTAGGGCTTTAAAAATATTTCAAGAAGTGAATATTTCACAGTCTTTAAACCAAAATGATCAGGACGACAAAGGAAATCGTTTTATCCATGTCCGATGTCTGTACGTAAAATCGATTGGGTTCTTTGGGAGCTGTAGGGAACTACAGGAGTGCCTAAAAATTATATTTACTATTTCAGTTAACGCGAAACCTTAATTTTGTGGTGACTTCCTAATATCCAAATATCTGCTTCAATTGAACGGAAGTAAAAATGTCCGTCGTTGTTGCTGTTAAAAAAAAAATTCAGCACTACAATTTGTAATCAATTTTTTGACGTTTTCAGTATGATACTATTTTTGTAAAAATACGGCTATTAAAATAAAAATATTAAAATCTTAAAATGTAATGAAGGGGATTCGAGATTTTGAGAGTCGGGGCTGTTATAAAAAAGTCAACATGGTTTTGTTTATTTGACTTGCATGTAGGTACACTAGGGTGGCCATTTTTGCAACATCTCACGGGTTTCCTTTTTACCTCCATTAGCGCCTGTAAAATTTAAAGACGATCCGAAAGTATTTGATGGTCACGGAAATAGGTCAAAGATCATAACAAATTTGCATATGAATGCATAAATGGCGACCAAACCGTAAGTTTGACAAAATCATGTTCCAAAAATAATCGATGGGTAATTCAATTATCTACAGTCAAGTAAAAAAATGATCCAAATCAGTTTGGTACAACCAGAGATATTTGCTGTTAAGTAGAGGCAGTTTTTTTTTTTTTTTCTAATTTCGAAAAATGTTTTTTTTCAAAATATCCCGAAGCCCGTTTCATCAAAGAAAAACTTTTGACTGCATTTTCGGTTTTAGCATGTCATTTTACTACGGAAACGACTAAAACATGTTAAGGATACCAAAATTTTTTAATATTTGTAAACTAGTGTAATTAATTAATTTAATCAATTTTAGAACAGCAAATTTATGCAGGCCGGCTCAATATTTATTTAAAATTATTTTTAGAGAGACATGAGACTTTTTGAACCATTATAATACAGTCAAAAACGGAAAAAGTGAAAATTATGACCTTTGACCTATTTCCGTGGCCATCAAATACTTTCGGATCGTCTTTAAATTTTACAGGCCCTATAAGCAGGTAAAAAGGAAACTTTTTAGGCGGTGGGGTATTGATATCGTCGGCTTAAAAATTTGCCGTACCAGCGGCGGCCCATCTAATGTACATTTTATCCTTTATATAATATAACATCTATTATTTCTGAATTCGCCTCGTTTTTATTGTTTTTCTTTGTAAGATTTATATAAACGCCTCACACCTACTATATAATACAAACTTCTTCCAATTCTTAAACACTGTAGATTAGTTGAGAAACTTTAACTTTTATATCGCTCAAGTTTATAAAAAAATTTTTTTCTGATTCGTTAGACAAATAAAGTTTGAGTTGTGTTTAGGCGTTGATCTTATAAAGATAATTTGGCATACTGACTTAAAACTTTTTATGAAAAGCCAAGAAAAAATGAAAGCTAAACAAGACCATATGCTTAAGTCACGTTTCGCGTTTCGTTTTTTTTTTTTTTGCAACCGTATTACGTACGTTAAAACCAAGGTGAGGATTTAGAACAGATTTGCGCTAAGACAATGCGTCAGTGGAAAACGCCACAATGGGCTCAGTTTTAAGCGCCTAACATTATGGGCTTAAGCTAGACACTTTTCATTTCAATTTAAGATTTTTTCTCGGGTTGAGTAAATCCAACAATAGTTGGCGGAGGTATGCCTTTGGTGGGTGCTTGGCTTGCAAATCCTTGAAATTGACATTAATGCCGCTTGAGTATCAAAAGTGAGGCGGATGCATTTAGATTTATATGGGTCCGTCTCTCGTTACTAACAGGTAGTACTAATCAGTTTCTGGGACGTGGGTTACTTGAAGTTGTTATAGAAAAAAAGTAAACATTGTTATCATGTACCTGGTATGTATATGGTATGTTAAAAGAATTGGAAGTTATAAAGATGTTCCTAACGTATGTGCGTTATACATACATATTATAATTTGTTAGAATCTTTACTATAATACTGGAAAGTAAATGCAACCGAATACAATGGTACTCCTACAGCATATAAATGGCTATAATTTTTGGAAAATTGTGCTAAAAGCTTTATGTGTAGAAATGGAAATGGAAATGCATTTCCAGGACACAGTTTCAAATCCGAATTTTGAATCGATTAAAGTTCTTCCATATTTAATTCGTCTAGTTTTAAAACTATATCCTCTGTTTGTTCCTTGACTTCCAAAGTGTTAATCGTCGTGTTTGCACGAATTTGAATCCGCTTCGATTAAGCAAAATCTAAGTCTAATCCAGTTGCAACTGAAATGCCAACTTGAAATACTTAAACGGTAAACGGAAAAAGTACAAAGATTTTGTATATTGGACCCGGACGACCATATCCTGCCTGAACATTAGTTTGCTTGCTATTAGCGGATTAGGTAAAGGTTTCGGGATTTTCGATATTATAATTTCCGATAAACTAAAATTTGGCAATTCACTTAAATATTTAAATTTTTGATAAATGAGCGTAAAATTCAATGGCTTGCACTCCGGTCGATTCCGTTCTTTAAGCAGTTTGGGATAAGCGATACGTAAACATGCCTAGTTCATGCCACGAACACTGAAGGCTTGGCCTCGTGATTTTTTTAACGTCATGGCGTAAGCGAGAGGCATCGGAAATTGAATTCGTTTAAACTCAAAGGGAATATCGGCTAAGATCATGAGATCAATGAGAACTTCATCACTATTGAACTTTCCTTTGGGGATCGTTGGTTTGCTAAGAAAAAAAAACAAAAAGCAGGCTATTTTGGGTTTTCACACTTTTCTGGCTGAAGCTTCCGATGTTTTTTGCAGCTATGCAGCTATTCGGAGCGGAGCCAAATCTAACAAAGCAATGATCTTTAAAAGCGGTCCAGCCGTTTTGAGTTATATAAGGTGGCGTTAGTTACACTTACTTTCATTTGTATATATGTATATGGATATAACATTTTGTTTTTAATAGCACCTTCAAGCGTTAACTTTAGATCCCATTTCGGAATTGCCGAACTAGTCAAAACGTGTTTGAGTTGGAGTCTAAAGCTTTGAAAACATTTTCCGAACATTCAAATTTGGCTGAACCAAAATGAATCGAATCGAAACCCGAAGCAATATATTTTCTACTAGTTTCGTACACACTTTGCTTATTCGGTCACTGAATGAATCACAGTTTCTCATCATCTGCTCATATTCTTTCTTGTACCTTTGTCTTCTTGCAGAAATACGTCACAGATGACAATCAACGCGTTTATTCATACAACCGTGAGATGCCATTAATATTCATAGGCGGTGTACCAAGATCTGGAACGACATTGATGCGCGCCATGTTGGATGCGCATCCCGATGTGCGGTAAGTTTTCATTGCCTTGACAGTTGCCTTTACAGCCAATGTTGTTGTTGCTGTTGTTTTTGTTGTTTTTGTTGCCTTTTCCATAGCCAGCCCTATTTATTATTATGTATTTTGTTTAGCCCTCAACGCACTGGATGCTACGTGCGTGGGCCCAACCTAGCGTTCTCCTTGTAATCCTGGGCCCGTGCTCTATGCTGCGAGTGTGTGGGCGGGCGAGTCTTTTGTTGCTACCAACGGGATTTGGGTTTCGGTTTGATGTCAGACATCGTCGGCCTCGAACGTGTCCGCCAGCGCATCCGCATCAGCAGAAGAGCATCCCTGACATACGCTATAATTTACGTCTCTTGGCGATAGGCCCGCGTCATCGTTGTTGTCAACGTCAGGCGCCATGGCACGCCTCCGTCCCTGCCCTGCTCTTATCACAGCCTGCAAGAATTAGATTATTAAGTTTTCGTTACGCATGAGTAATTAGCAACGAATTTTTTGCTGTACAAAGAGCGCCGCTGACGTCCTTAAAAACAAAAAAAAAACAAAAAAAGTCTAGATACATTTTCTATATTTTGTATCTGTGAGTTTGTGTGTGTGCCAGTCTGTGTGTAGATTTTTATCAACAATTTTCATGGCTGCCTTTCGACTGGCGCTTATTTTATTAACAATTTGCCTTTTTGTAGTCCTGCGTGAATCTATGTCTTTCCCACCGTCTGTTGTTGTTTTGGTTGCTCCTGGCTCTTTTTTTTATTAATGGCTGCACAGCGCAATTTCCGTTGCTTAAAAACTTACTTCCGCCGTTACAAGCAGCTGTAAAATTTTGGTATATTTTGGGCTTGGGCACGCCTCAAGCACGCTCCTTCCTAGTCTACCCCAAGCTTTCGCCCGAGACTTTTTTTTCGTTATTATGGTACACATATTTTTTTTCTAAGTCAGTTTTGTGACAACCTCCACGTAGACAATATGCCTGGTGTTCGTGTTGTTTAATTTGCATATGGCAGGAATATGATATAATCTGCCACAATGCATCGTGCACTTATCTCTGAGAATATAAAATCTGCAAAAATGTCATGTCATATCACTATGTTAAATTGTTCATAAGATTCTCGAAGATTTCGATTCTGATATTCTATTTCTCGATTTAACAATGCTGTTTATAATTGTACTATAGTAGTATTAGAGCAAAGCCTTCTGTATATATATTGCGATTGGTGTAACTACATATATCAAAATCGAATTCCTGAACGCGCTTGAAAGTTAAAATTTCTATAATGTGACTTGAAATGCGTAAAAAATAAAAAAAAAAAAATTTTTATCTTTTACCATCTATAGACATGGTGTAGAATTTTATAGATTCGTGTTAGCTAAGTAACAGGTAGAATGAGATATGTTAGACCATAAGTTCTTCGGACCAAATGGTTAGTATTTACTCAGAGCTGTTTCAGTCCGTCCGTCTTTAGGAATACGTGAATCTCGCACACCACAAAAAATAAGTCTCTCTTAATTCTGGAATAGATTAAGTTTGTTTAGTTAATGTAATACTTTATTAGCCACGTAGCTATATCTTTAGACCTAAACTCTGAATGCTGAAGTGTAGCTCTTAATTTTTATAAATTCCGATTTTCGTTTTCTGAACATAAATAATTTATTTATTTTTTACTTTTTATTTAAAAAAACTTAATATTTATGTTACAAAAAGGTATAAATTAGACCTCCAAGATTGCTTATTACTTATAAAAAAAACAAATTTTCATGAAGTTTCGTAAATTTGGAATGTCGGATTTATCTATTAGTGTCCTGGAATGGCCTCCCATTTCAGTAAAACTGATGAGCAAGTACACTCCAAAGATTTTCAATTAGATTTAGATCCGGATTCTTTTCTGGCCACGATAATCTCGCCATATTTCGTGCCCCAACCAAGAGTTTTGTCACACGGGAGACATGGACCCACAACCATCAAAATATTGCTCTCCAAATTTGAAGGAAACCTTGTAAAGTAAATTTATATAGTCTCTAGATTTCATATTATCAGGCGTGCCACAGAAAACCATTTCTCTACAATTCCAATTCTCGGTGCCACAGACACACATTCGAGACGCTTTTAAATCTCTACAAAATTTGCTTGAGATTTGATAAAATTCGCCAATAAAACCAATTTTATTCAAAGAACGAAACTGGTGCTTATCTAAAAAGATTATTCAATTTCTGAACCATAAAGATACATATTACTTAATAAATCTTAAAACATAATAATTCATGATTTTAAGTTTTACAAAATCTCTACTAACATCTTTATTAAATATACCATTCTGTGTCAGCGTGCAAAATCGTATCGAGCTTAGGAGCTGCCAAGCTTTTGTGGTACTAAATAATAACATTTTTATAGATGTTTACGGTGTTAAATTAACTTTTCTGCAAAGGTGGCAACGTTCGGTATGTCAGTAATGTTTGTGAATGTCAATAATTTGACAGTTAGTTCAAAATTAAAAAATTAATTCGCACTACAGCATTTTGGAAGAAAAAAAATACCAAAATTAAATGCAAATGTAAACAAATGCATTTTGCCATTCACAATGCTTCTGACAGCTTGACAATTGATGGCTCGTAGGGTTGTCAATCAAACTCATGTGTTCGGCGGGATAAATAATCAAATTTATTTATCAGAAATTGAAAGCGAAAATTTGCAAAATATGCCAAAAGTTATTGACCAATCTCATAATAAATTGACTTTCTTAAATCTTAAAATTAAAAAATAATTTTTAAATAGTAGCAACACTTTTCTGCCATTCTCGTAAAAGCGTAGACATTCGGAAACGGATTTTAATAGAGATTTGGTTTCAAACCGTACCCAAAATCTCGAAACATACAAGACGGTTTTCAATGCCGACAAAAGCACTTATACCATAAACGAACTTTCTTGAAAGTTTTGAGACATTTTTACGGGTTTTTCGGTCCTGATGTCAGGACTGTAATATGTATAAATAAATATCTGGATCATCGATGTTACATTTATTTCTTCACACAAAGTAGTATTTCGCCACAGTAATTCCATACGAGCACCCTTATGACGAGGAAGAAGCTGGTATTTATGGCGCTTGGAAGGTCCCATTCCGAACAAATTTCCGCTACACTTTTGTTTTCTTTGACCGACATATTTTTTAATCGGGTCACATCACGATTTTCTACTGAAGGCGGACGACCGGAACGGTCATTTTTTGCATGATGTTCCGTATCGTTTAGAGGCCCAAGTATGGTTTTTTAGATTTTTCGTATTTTAAGCGCAATTTTACGTGTAGAAGACACACCCATTTCATTATATGCGGAATATATGATCCGCTCCTCATCTGTCAGATAGGAGCATTTTCAAAAAAATACACTTTAAAAAATAAATAGATACTGCACACAATTTACTTGTTATAAATAATTTCACAAATAAAAATTCAAATTGCATAAGTTAACTCTTCGAAAAACTGCACTGTACCTTATTTCGCTCTAAAATCCATTGGGTTGGTGCTTTCAGTGAAAGTAATGGGACATAAAAGTTCGTTGAGCTTTGGTACCTTAATCAAAAAAAAAGTCAAAGATGAACATAATAGGATATTAAGTATAGCTTTAGCAGGTCCTGAAGATAATGTACCACTTGCTTATTTCGCGCATCTTATTATAGTAAATAATGTACTTGTTAAACAATATGTAAATATTGTTATATATGAGCTAGTCACAAATTTTTATTTATAGACGATCTCGACTTTGCTTTCTAGCCATTTCAAAAGCGTTTTAAATTTAGACTTTAAAGGAATTTAGGGGTACGCCCCTGGATAATCCACAGTATTCACTTAATTTTAGCCGCGCCTGTACTTCAAAGTATATTAAGATATTTTTTACTTCTCGTTGATTTATGTTTTTTTAATCCATTTTGCAAACGCTTTTGAAACCAATCAGATATTATTGACTTTGTTGTGTTTGTTTATTGCCTATTCAACTGTAAAACAGCTTTATTTTATAAACATATTACGTAATAAATTAAGCAAATATATATATCAATTGTATCACTTGATAAATAAAGCATTAAATACTATATAGATATGCGATTATGAGCACATAATCATATAGTATGTGTGAGTAAAATATTTATGGTAACAAATAAAAATACTAAATGATTAAAAACTATTTTTCCTTTAGTAGAAAGCTATATAAGACCAAGTTTAAGCTAGGTGATACTTCTTCTCTATGTATATAAATAGTGGGAGAATACATCTCAGACAGGTCTTAGAGTCAGTACTAAGTGGTTTATGCTACTCTTAAGCCTAATCTTGCTATATATGTAGCTGTCGCTTAACGTTTAGTCTTTACATGCCACAGATAGGTTCTGGCCCCATTAGGGCATTTAGAGCACCATCTGCCTGTTCCTTGGAGTGTTACCTTTAACCAAACAAACAAACCTAAAATTTGTAAACCATTCATAAATTCAAAATTGAACTACTTTTAGCGAACATAGTGGATATCACTACCTAAAGTTTCGGGAACCAAGCTTGTAACATTTTCCTTTGTGTAGCGGAAAGACTTGTAAGTTGCCACACCATAGCTTTTTATTTGGAAAGGTTATTCAATTTCTGATTTATCTGTCTGTATCTTTATATTTTGAATTCATGATTTTCATTTTTACAAAATCTTTATTAAAATCTTTGGTACATACACAGTTAAATAAATAAGTTCTGTGCACCTTTTTCTTCTAAAGGCCTATACGCAGTTCGAAATATTTCGCACGGAATGAAAAAACTTCATATAAAAAAAAAAATTAAATGGGCATATTGCCTTGAAGCGATCTAGAGACACCTTCGCTCGACTTTT
Organism: Chymomyza fuscimana; assembly: GCA_949987675.1. NCBI lineage: Eukaryota > Metazoa > Arthropoda > Insecta > Diptera > Drosophilidae > Chymomyza > Chymomyza fuscimana. The sequence goes on along the minus strand of OX465090.1, from coordinate 3,849,404 downwards.
TCTTCGTTCGGATGTTTTTTGTATGACCTCAATGGCTAATAATCCCTCAATAGGCATTTTAAAAATAATTTTTTATTTGCGTGCAAATTTGCAAATGTAAACAAACGAATTTAGTCATTCACAACGCTGAGTACAGCTGTTGACCCGTAGAGTTGTCATACAAACTCTTGTATTGGGCGGGAGAAATATTGAAACTTCATTCAAATTTATTTTGTAAAAATGGGAAGAAAAATGATGCAAAATATGCTGCCAAATTACCGCTTAATGTAATAAAGAATACATTTTCTTGGATCACTGTTAAAAAACATTTAGTTTTTGGAAAGTATTTACTGTTTGCTGCCATTCTTGCAAAAGCGTAAAAATTCGGAATTAATTTTCCGAAATATAAAATATTTGAGATTTCTGTGGCACCTACGGCTTTTTCTAAAGATTTTTTTTTCAAACTGTTGCCAAAATCCTTAAAGATTTTTGTGGCACCCTCGTATATCTCGACATTGAATACACATAGGCATCGATATAAATACACCTTTGGAAAGAGAAAATAAACAGCTATAATCCATAATAAGCAGATCTTTTGAATTATATAAAAACAGACAATTTTCCAAAGAGCTTGAAAACGACCACCAAAAAAAAAAAAGGCTTGTAAGTTGCCACACCTGCAAAAATCGCTGAAAATTGGAGAAAACTGAAATAAAAACGCATGATTGATAAAATTTATGAAAATTTATTGATTTTAAATTTAATTTAAAAAAGAACAAAAATTTAACTGAATGGCTTTGAAAAACGAATTGGATTAAAAAATGACATGCAAAATTGGATTATTCGTCATCGTCGAATTCGCAGCTCGGACAAACGTAAACACTGGAGCGTATATCGACATATTTGAGGTGGACAGCATCTCTGCAAATGTGGCATTTAATGGAGTTGTTGCTGGTCAACTTGTCCGGAAGTTTTTTCGAGCAAATCATGCACTCTTCGCCAGAGTCTTCACTCGAAGTGGACGCCTTTTTCGCAGCCGCACGTTTTTCTTGTCGCTCTTTCAGAACGGCAACACTTTCCGGAAAAGGCAAAATCGTGGTTTTTTGTGGCTTTGGGCCACGATTGGATTTCTTTTGCGGAAGAAAGTACCAAAGATAAGCTGGTCGCACGAGACATGCCTCATGCGCGGCCACTTCCAAGCTTCCACCGGATGCATCGATTAAAATACGTCGCTGCTTATTTTCGCCACATACGTGCTCGATTCCTCAATATCGAAACTAACGAAATCGTTTTCGCTGAATACGCCAGGATCGTACGGCGAAATACCGGTAACTCGAATTAGCATTAGCCCCTCTTTGACGAACTTTAGGATGAGAGTGATGTCAATCATTCGCCCGACGTTATCTTTCATCCAAGCGTTGTGCAGAGCAGTATATCTTCCTTTGACCGGACCATAGACAGACACATCTAATGGCTGTAGTCTGTGCGAACAATGAGGAGGGAACGTTAAAATGGACTGACATATGAGACGACTGGTTCTCCAACAAAAGCAATGTTGGATTGAAAAAATATATCCGAAAATTACAGAAAAATGCACTAAAATCAATTCAAATTAGTTTCAATGACGAATAAACGAAAATAACATAGCAATGGAAAAAAATGAAAATAGATGTGTGGTCTATTCACTCTATGTCCGAAAACCATGTTTGATTATAAAAATTCATTGAATTACAGTTCCAGCATATATATTTACCTTGATTTTTCATTTTGATTTGATCACTTTTTGAGCGCAATCAAAAATAATGTTATTTATTTTCCGATTTCTTTAAAAACAATTTTTATATTTTGTCACACACACACTGCGTTTTTGAATCTGTTCGCATCAAAAACACATTAAAATTGTTTACGGCGTATTTGCCATCGAAGGTGGGTGGAATTTTGGTGTTTGGTTGGTAACTTTCAAGCCATGGCAACTTACAAGCCTTTCAAGCCTACTAGATTTATGTTTTCAACTTTTAAACAAAATTTTTTTAAATGTGTCATAATATTAAGTCAAGCACAATATCCATTCAGAATTTTTAGTTCACTGCAAATTAATTACTGTCGTAATGACCAGTGCTTGCATATAAACGTAAAATGATATTTTTTGTCGGATTTTGCTTTTTTTTGTGGCATCCATCGAAACTTTGTTGAGTTAGTTTGGGATGAGGTGCAAATGGTCATACTGTAATCATGTGCTTCTTGTTTCAAATGGGAAGCTTTAGTTACATAAAATTTTCATAAAAATGTTGTGTGTCAAATTATGAAAATTTTCATATGATGGCGAAAATAAATAATTTTCTAATTTTAATACTTTGTTTGGATTGTTAGACCATCACTTGATTCTTAAAAAGCTGACAACAAATAATAAATAGTAAACGGCTTTGTAAAAAATGTGTTTCGCAACGATTTTTTCTACCAGCCATTTGTAACGCCTGTAATAATATGCTTGCATATTAGTTTTGGTTGTGGCGGCAAAAAACAGAACAGTTGTTGTTACTGCTGGCGCCATCTAGTGAACTTTGGTGGCGCCATCTTACGTAAAGCATCAGTAAAATCATAGGACGATACTGTTTTGTTGACATAAAATTTAGCAACAATTTTTATACCCTGTACCAGATGGTACAAAGGGTATGTTAAGTTTGTAACATACAGAAGGAGACGTCGGAGACGTCAGGGTGACTAGAGAAGTCGATATATCCATGTACGTATGTCCGTCTGTCCGTATGAATGCCTAGATCTCAGAGAAGGTGAGAGCTAGGGCAACCAAACTTTCAGATTAGATGCCTTATTATACATATAAGAAAAAATACAATATTCGTTGTGTTTTGTTTGTTTATGAAGATATCGTGACCGAATTTGGCGCTCTGAAGTTCTTCAGAGCTACCAAGCACTGTACTAAATTTTAATAAAATTATTTGACCGATCGGTCAAACAAACGTTTTGTTGCAAAATTCGTCTGTTTTTTGTTTACTTTTGAAGATATCGTAACCAGTTCTTAAGCAATATTCCGGATTTAATTGCAATGTGGTGGTATCCCAAAGTCGCAATATTTTTTGATATACGAAACTGCTTGTTAGACTACACCAAGCAGTTTACACACATTCGTGATAAACCGTATACTGTAATATATTTAACATGATGCGACTAAATGTGCAACCTAGTTTTAAATAAATTTGTTGCATAAACATTTGCGTCGGCAATTACAGCTTTGACGAGACCGATATACTCAAACAATAATTCATTCATACAACAGGCCCATAAACGTTGCGACCGTACAGTCGATTTACCAAAAAATCAGAACTTTTTACGACCATCGTGCGACTTCATACGACGACCCCACATACAATGCAATTAAAAAACGACCTACTCGATAAATAGCCGTGTTGTACGACACGCCGTTTAGTGTATGCCTTGCGTAAGATTTTTGAATTTAAAAATGTAGTGTCTTGTGTTAAGGGCAGTGATCGCAAATAAGAGTTATGGGGCTAAATAAAATCAAAGCGAAAAAAGTGCTTTGGATGAAAGTACAAGCCACAGCACTCTTATTAATAATAATTATTTGATGATTTTTATTCTAAAAATTATGAGAGTTGCTAACCCTGGTTAAGGCTTGTCATAATCCAAAAAGCAAGTAAAAGGATTGGCATACAATTTTTGTGTGAATTTAATTTAAGGCTTTAAATTTTCTTCTATTTAGCCCTTATCCATGATGCAGACATAGTACTACTATTTCCAGCCAAATTATGTAAAATTCACCTGCTGCTAGAGAGCCACGATTATTTGCACCAAAATCGAGTCTCTGCCCCCAATATGACATTCTCATTTTTGTAAAGCCTTTATATGTGCATGTGTTCATGAGTGTGTGTGTGCCTGTATGTGTGCGGGGTGTAACAGGCAGCCCAAATAGGGAGCAAAGACTGCCTGGCAACGATATCAGGGCGGGCAAAGATTGGTAAAGGCAAAGGGAAGGGCAACGAGTACCTGTCCATGCAACTGTTATGCCATGTCAAATGTCAGTCCATACTTATTTTGCTTTTTTTTTCTTCCTTTTTTTTTTTGTATTATAACTTTGCTGCCTACCAACTCATGGCATGTGGTGGTTTACGGTGCACAGATGTGGCCAGGAGACACGCGTCATACCGCGCATATTGCAGCTACGGTCACACTGGCTAAAGTCCGATAAGGAGTCGCTGCGCCTGCAGGAGGCGGGCATTACCAAAGAGGTCATGAACAGTGCCATTGCGCAGTTTTGCCTGGAAATCATAGCGAAACATGGCGAGCCGGCGCCTCGCTTATGTAACAAGGATCCATTGACGCTGAAAATGGGCTCCTATGTAATCGAACTGTTTCCCAACGTAAGTGACATAAATGCAAAAACAAGCATATGGGGTGGAGGGGTTTAACATTGTTGCCATCTACCTAACGTTGTAACATTCAACTTTCCACCATTCATCTCAACCTCTGGTCTCGCCAGGCAAAATTTCTATTCATGGTGCGCGACGGAAGAGCCACAGTTCATTCGATTATCTCGCGCAAGGTGACAATCACCGGTTTCGATTTGACCAGCTACAGGCAGTGCATGCAAAAATGGAATCATGCCATCCAGGTAATGCACGAACAGTGTCGAGACATTGGCAAGGACCGCTGCATGATGGTGAGTAAGCTGGGTGTGGGTGTGGGTGTGGCAATGTAGCTATTGTAGAAGTGGCATGTACTAAACAATTTGTTTATAGGTTTACTATGAGCAGCTAGTGCTGCATCCGGAGGAATGGATGCGCAAGATATTAAAATTCTTAGATGTACCTTGGAATGATGCGGTGCTGCATCATGAGGAGTTTATTAACAAGCCCAATGGAGTGCCGCTATCCAAGTAAGTTTTTGGGCCATGCCCAGTTGCTGTTTCGCATTATTTTGACTGCCTCTTTAAATTACCAGAGTGGAACGCTCATCGGACCAGGTCATAAAGCCTGTTAATCTGGAGGCACTCTCCAAGTGGGTGGGCCAGGTGCCCAGCGATGTGGTACGTGACATGGCCGACATAGCGCCCATGTTGTCCGTACTTGGCTACGATCCCTATGCAAATCCGCCGGACTACGGTAAGCCAGATGCTTGGGTACAGGACAATACATCTAAGGTATGTGCAATAAACACACACAAACACAGAGCGCACTAAAGCACCAGGCACAAGCCATATGCATGAGACTTTTGTTGCCTATCCCATAAAGTTTTGAAGCTCTCAAGCAAGGAGTAAAAGCGGAGCAGCAGCTGCCATTGCCATATTTTTCACTTTTGCTTTGTTATCCTTGTTGCTATCAACGTTGGCATCCTGCCTCCTACTTCTTGTTGTTGTTATTGTTGTTGTCCTTGTCATCGTCATCGATGGACAAACACAAGCAATACTCCAGTTAGCACTCTCCACTGGTTGCTGTGGTTTATTGTGTTTTTGTTTGTCTATGGCGCCTTTTGATTTGGCATTGGCATTCTTTCTGCTAGGACCTATGTATACTACCCTAACAAAGGATATCTCAAGTTTAACTATTGCCTATAATCATAACAACAATATTGTTGCTTGGTCCGAAGAATTACATAGAAACCACTTTGTAAACCACGTCCGCATGAAAATCCGAAAGAAACCTTAAATTCAGACGAAACCCAAAAAAAAATCTGTCAAAGAAACAATTAATGCGAAAATAGTAGGTCACAAAAATAAATTTAAAGAATTAGGTTTCAAATTGTTTAAAATAGAGAAGCAATTTGAGTCCTTAAGGTTTGTCGTGATACTCCCCAAAATTTTCTAGAATTTAGTTGTTTCCATTTTTAATGTGTCAAAAAAGCGAATAAGCCATAACTAATTGAATTTTAAAGAGGTTTATAGTTTTTAAATGATTTTAAAAGGCCTTATAGGGAGGGCAGAGATTCGATATAGAACTTTAAGTAGCTCATAATGACTGTTCCGAATTATGATTAAGATTTGTTGAAACGACTTCACAATGGCACAAAATAGATAAAGTAAACAAAGCTACAAAATTAAACTATCTGCTTCTGTTGTAACTTTTAGATGTAGCTCTGGAAATAAAACTCATAATCGACAGTAATTTTTATAAAATTAATATAAAATAAGATTCTTTTATAACATAAAAACATTTTTCTTAGTTTTCCCCATAGAAAGATGTAGGTATCTTGTTTTATTTGTTAAAACAAATTCTCAAGAGCTATGCGTTTTTTTTCGATATTGTGTACTTAATCCAAATTTAAGGGAATTATTAAAAAAACTAAAAGTTAAGGAACTGAACAGTAGCTCTAGACAATATTTGTTATAGAAATTAAATATATTGTTTAATTTAATTTAATTTAATTACTAAATTTATGTAGCTGTCAGGAGTATGTTATTTATTTATTTTATTGATTTATATAATTATAAAGTGGGCTATTAAAAAAATTATTAAATTAAATTTAGCGTAATAATAATATATGTATTAAAAAATCATTTTAATTGGCAATTCCAATTTTGAATTGACCTTCTTTTTAAATATTAGTGAAAATGAAACCGAAACAGGCCTGATTAACTTTTTGTGCTGTTTATAAAAAAAAAAATACTTTTAGAAGTTGTAGAATTATTTGCTTGAAATACCGAAATAATATTTTATCTAGCGTTCTGTAGATCGAGGCGCCAACTATTTTCGCAATAATAGGTTTTTGATCTTGTGACCAGTTTATAAAATTTCTCATAGAAAAGTATCTATGATTTTTTATGCAGAAAGCGCTATAGAAAAATAAAAAATAAATGATCCGAGGAGGGTTTCAAAACATCTGTATCTAGTAGTAGCGTAGGGTATTCGATCTTTGGCATGCCAAAAAATTTGTTTCTGTGCATTTTTGTTTTTTTTTTTTTTTTTTTTTTTGCTCTTTTTGCAGATTATTTTATTTTTTTTACTTTGTGTTTGTTTGTTTTTTGCACGCGCCTTTTTTTGTTATTGTTCTTTTTTTTTTTTACATACTACTATTATGTCTTTAAGCTACTTTTACTGCACACAACACACACAGATACACACACACACGCGCGACCACACACACACACAGATACACAAGCTGTGATTGTTGCTGTTCAAGTTGTTTGTTGTAATTGCTCCTTTTATGCAATTCCCGGGGGGCTTATGTTGTTGCACATATATAGTATAGTAGCCGCGCCGCACACATCGATGATTTGCGGACATTGGCGCTCTCGTTTGTTGTGCCTTTTAATGGGTTTCAAATTGCCTGGGAGCATGTTTATTTTATGAGAAGCATACAGCTAGCTACTATGCCAGCCCTAGACCAGTCCCAGACCCAGTCACCAGAACTGAACTCTTTAAAAAAGAAAGGCACGATAAAACGTTAAAAAAAAGAACGAAAAACAAAACTTTAGTTGAATATTGTGTCAAACCAAGTTTTGCATTGGAAGCTGGCTGCAACAATGTATGGTTTATCTTCTATTTTTTTTTTTTTTTTCGGCTTGGTTTGGTTGGGTTTGGTTGGATTTGATAGTACTAAGCCAAACAAGCGAACGGTTCGCATACGTGCCCAAGTAAATATTGGTTTTGCATAGAGCTAGCCAGTGGAAAACCATTTAATACTGTTTCAGACGAACAGATACAGAGAGCTATAGAGCTGGGCATTTGGCGGATACAACGATTTGATTAATTAATTTGCTAGCTCTATGCCAATTTGAGTTAAGTTGCACGGAGCAGCGAATCTGGCCTTGGTTCATCGAGAGAGAGATATGAGATATGAGAGACGTGTACAGCTGTGTCAGCAGCGCGTTAAATTGGCAGCAAATTAATTACCTCAGTTTGCCCTTTGGCCAGTTCCGGTACATTTAGTTTTTTTCTTATCTATTTATTTTGTACAATCTCTTTATGCAACAAATTGATAATAACGACATGTAACTGCAGAACTCATTTGAGATGTCACAGTCTTAGTTAGTAACTGTCAAATACGATAATGTGTATATCGTAACTAAGTACTAAACACTTGATGGAACATAATTAGCCCACGCGTACACACACACACACAGAAACTACTACACAGCTACTACAGCTTAAACGAGAGCAGACTGATAAGTTATTGGCTATACAAAAAAATTATGACTTATCCTTATAGGTATGATATGACACAATTACTAAGAAATATGTATTCTCTGCGTGTATTACCGTAAAATTTTCAGAATCTTTTTCCACGCTTAACTCTTTGTTAAAAATCGGTCAAAATGATTAAAACATGTTGATCGAAAGATCCGCCTGAGCCTACTCTGGTGTCGATTCCGCTAAAGAAATCCACTACTTCGGCGATGCCTTGGAACCTTAAACTCTATTTCTTTCTGGGGTGGTCCATTGGATATCGATGGTTCAAATATTACAATAAGTTTTTGATATCATCTCTGTTTCTGTTTTAGAAGTAGAAATCGAATGACCTTCCAGCTTTAATTTTAATAAAACGAAAAAAAAAAAAAACGAACAATTTTATTCGGATTCGTTTTTGCGTGCTCCCAAATCCGAATTACTTGCTGTCGCCATCTAAATATATATCTCTTGCTCATTGTTATAACAGCTATGCTATTCCTATTACTAGAGAAATTTTTTTAATGCAAGACATGGACTATTTAGGCAAGACACGAACATTTTTTTATGCAAGACATGGACCATATAAAAATTCGGTTTGACTTGTGCATGCTATTTTTTGGGTTGATTCAGAAAAAAAAATAATTTACCCTAAACTAACTCGAAATTGGCATAAATATTGTCTAAGAGTATTAAAATGCGTACACTACCTATTTGGCCAATTCGTTTTAATTCCTCTTGCAACAAAGTAGTCGGTTTTAAACCACATAAAAAATTCGTTTTGGTCAAATTGGGAGGCCCTATGCACCACAAGGAGAAGAGGACTACAGTAAGTAAGTAAGTAAATTGGGAGCACCAAACATTCGGTTTCAAAACGAATTCGAATAGAATAGCTTTTGATATCGGCCTTATACTTTTATATTGCTGCCGTAGGAACGCTACACAAGATGATCTTTATCAAAATGCCAACATAGTTTGTTGGCCAGGCTGATTACTTTTCAGCCTGCCCTCGTGGTATAGGCACAGTTGCCGCTCATGTTGCACTAAATTAATTTACATTTACTTTGGGCAAAGCTTGCGCAATCCACACCAATACACTTGCACGCACAATAATTTAAGAGAGAGTTATATCTATGTGTGTGTACTTGTGCCTTGTAGATAGTTTTGTCGACAGCTGCTTAGGATTGTTGTAGTTGTTTCAGCTGTGGCAAAACCACAACTATTAAATATTAAGGGGCAATGAAATGTCGCCAATTTAATATTAAGATTTAATTGAATAAAGTAAAGATTTTTGGGTGCTTTCGAAGTACGAATTTAAAGTCTTTAAAACAAAAATATATATTTTGGTTGTTTTGCTCGAAACACCGGGTCTTTCTACACTGTATGCTTAGGGCGAAGGGTATTATAGTTATGCGGTGTATATAGCATGTACCAGGTAGAAGTTCATTACCAGTTCAACGACAACTTTGCATCACCCCGGAGGTTAGTCATCAAGTTATCTTAGCATCTGGGTTTCACAGACCATCATTGCTGAATTGAGTCAGTATCTGTGCAGCTTTCCCACCAGCAGAATTTCGGGACTTAAAGATATGCTGCTAGATAAGAAATTTGCTTTTTGAAATTTGCAAAAGCGGATAAATACAACAAAAAATTATAATTAATCATTATAATAAAAAAATTCTCTTATTTAACCCCTTTTAGACTAGAGTTACCAACTTTGGTATTTTATCCCAAACTCAACGTATAAACTGTTAGCTTGCAAGAGAAATTTAAAAAAAACACCCTTTTGGGCTTTTATTTTAGAGTCAACATCATTTTTTATTTTATCTCGATGGACTAATCTTATGAAATTGGGAAGATTAAATTTGGAAGGTCTTGCTGACCTTAGAATTGCTTTTTAATTTATGACATGACATTTTATCCGTTACTCCTAAAACCTTCGACATGATGATTACAACGCTCACATAAAATGAGTCTTTTGAGTTCAGATAAAGCGATTTTGGAGTTTAAATAAAATGGTTAAAAAATTGTTTCAGCGAATGTAAATAAATTTTAAGTACAGAAAATTTTAGATATAGTCGATTTCAAAAGGAAAAACTAACAGGGTAAGCGAATCGGTTAAGCGATTCTCTCTTTATCCGTCACTGACTTGGTTCTAGGCACACCAAGCACATTCCTCATTATTCAATAGCATTATGACTTAAAAACCAAAGACATGGCATGACGGTACTTGAGAGGCCGAATTTTATCACGTCTCATATGCCTATACAAAAAAAAACTGTACCTTAATAATATTTTTTAAACGATTTTGTTCTTAATGAGCTATTACCGCAGATGGGCCTTAAAACCCACAGCCGATTTGGAACCACATATCATAAGGGTACAGCAGGGTGCAACGTGCCCAATGGACAGTCACAAATTTTCGTAATGAAAAATTATCGAAAGTCAGACGTATGAGTGATTATTATGCTCCACAAATGGAGTAATTTTGCTTAGTCACGAAACTGGGCATCATTGTTGAAGATGGTTTTTACATTGGAATTTGGAGATATTTTCAACTGCTTCATTAGAGCCATGGTTAAATGTTCTCTATTATAGAATTTAAATGTCTAAAAATGATACCTTTGTCAGATAATATCAATTGAAGGTACATTTAAATTTATTGCATTGATAAGTGTATCAAAAAAGATGGCGTACGTTAAAGTCGGGCGCAGACGACTTTGGGATACCCTGTACGACTAATTGCAATTAAGTCCAAAATATTGCTTAAGCACTCTAAAAGCCAATTGATTGATAAACAAACGAAGCACAACAAATTTTGTACAAAAAACGGGTTTTTGATCAATCGGCTCTACGGGAGCTATATGATATAGTCAACTAATTTTGATCAAATTTGGTGCAGTGCTTGGGTACTCTAAAAAACTTCTGAATGCCAAATTTGGTTACAATATCTTCACAAACAAACGAAACACAATGAATTTTTTTACAAACAACGTTTTTTTGACCGATTGGTCCTATGGGAGCTATATGATATAGTACTCTGATTTTGATCAAATTTGGTACAGTGCTTGGGTACTCTAAAAAAACTTCTGAATGCCAAATTTGGTTACAATATCTATAGTACTCTGATTTTGATCAAATTTGGTACAGTGCTTGGGTACTCTAAAAAAACTTCTTAATGCCAAATTTGGTTACAATATCTTCACAAACAAACGAAACACAACGAATTTTGTACAAAAAACAAATTTTCGACCGATCGATCCTATGGGACGTATATGATATAGTCAACCGATTTTGATAAAATTTGGTACAGTGCTGGGGGTGTCTAAAAAACTTCCGATTGCCAAACTTGGTTATGATATCTTCATAAGCAAACGAATTATCCATCTAAAACTTTTGCTTTTTTTCGAGGTCCTCTGAAACACCCCTATGGGAGGTATATAATGTAGTCCCGATATCAAAAAAATAAAAAAAACTTGTCTCCTATGGATTAATAAGGGATCTTATCTGAAAGTTTGGTTGCTCTAGCTCTTACCATCTCTGAGATCTAGGCGTTCATACGGACAGACGGACATGGGTATATCGACTTCTCTAGTCACTCTGATCATACTTTAGGTAACTTTGAGGGGTCTCCGACTTCTCCTTCTGTATGTTACATACATTTTCGGCTTGCACAAACACAATATACCCTTTGTACCATACGGTACAGGGTATAAAAATCAAATCAAATCGAAGCTGTTGCGCATTAAATTCTTAAGCAAATGGCTTTTTTTTTTTTGAAAATGTTTTATACTTAATGATCGTAAAGTTCAAAAATTTGTGGTTGTGCTCTCTACAGAAGCATCTCAAGAAAAGTTAAACGACCGAGGATATCCTTTACATTTTTTCCGAAAAATTTATACCATCGAGATTATTAGTCGATTCTGATGTCGTTCAAAAGTTAAGTGTTAAAAGTATCTGTGGTAAGAAAAACACGCTAAATTGAGTTCGGAGATGTGAAGAGCTTCGTCAATCGAAGAAAAGTTAATGGGTCTAGCTCGTGAACCCTACATATAGTCCAATTTTGATGCAGTTTATATGCTAATAACTTTTATTGTATTTATTCAATTTATGCAATCAACAGGATCGGTTAAAAGCCATCAAATTGTGCCGGTGGGATATGGGAGCAGATTTCGTTTCTATTTTACAAACTTTATCGGAAAAGGCATTATGCACAACGTGATTTAAAGATTCATACAGACGAAAAAAAAGAGACCATATCTCAATATCTACCCAAGTCTCAAATTTGTAATACTCTTTACGCTATGGGTATATCCCTTTGGAATACCCTGTACCGGTGGCGGATCCACGGGGGGAGGGGGGTTTCGGATCCGGACCTGCCCTGTACCATCACAATACAAGTCAAATTTGCATCCGCAGCAGTCATGAACTTATGTATGTTATAATCCATTGTGACGATCCGATTTTAAGGTTTAAATTACGAATATCTTCTATATTTACGGTCTGATTATAATGATTCTTGGTATTGCTTGGACGTTAAAGTCGAGCCCGAAGTTGGGATACCCTGTATCAGCACAACAAATTGCAACAAATAAATAAATGAATTGATTGAATTGAATGGAAAAATAGGCATAGTCTTTAGATTCTCCAATTGATTGCCGAATTTCGTAGCGATATCTTGATTAACAAACGGTTTATACCCTAAAAGCATTATTATTATAAGGTTTAAAATAGTGCTTGGGGAATCCGAAAAACGTTCGGTCGCGCAATAAAACAAAAACGAATTATGCCTCCAAAACTTTTGTTTTTCTCGATGTGCTCTGCAATACCCCTATGGAAGCTATATAAACATAATAAACTTGTTTCCCATTACATAACAAGGGTTCTAACTCGAAAGCTTTGTAACCATTACCCTCATCATGAGTTAGAGGTCTTCGACGTCTCCTTCTCTCTGTTACATGCCTGCACATAGTATAAGGAGTCCAGTTTGGTTGATCTTCAGCATCTAGATGTGTATGTCAATTTCTTTTGTCCTCCTGACCATATCTCTCGCTATATTAATACATCCCCAGTAAAGGGTATAAAAACGGCTAATACGAATATTTCACGCAACAGTATCCATATTGATTAAGGCAAGTTGTGGAACTGGGCTTGAACAAAAACAAATAGTATTAACCGCTAAACAAAGGGAATCTTCTGCTGCTATCCAAACCCAATAATGAAAGACATTGACTTAAACGAATCGCATGCCACTTAGCATATCAATCAGCTTGCAACAATGTAATTATAAAGCAAATTCTGGAACTAACGCAGATGATATTACTCCTTTGGTCTCTGTGATTTGCTGCTTTTATTCAATTCCTACTGAAATGTTTGCATACACATATGTTTCGATTGGGTCTGCCTGCCATTCGGCATGTCATCACAATCTGATCCATACATTCAAACACACACACGCACTCTCAGATACACACCGATATAAGGACTGGAAAACTGCAATTTCCGTTCTGTTCTGTTCTGTTCTGTTGCCGTTGATGACAGTTGAAATTGCAGTGATGCCCACGCTCCAGCTCCCCCGCGCCCGCCCTCTTGCTATTGAATGACGGCGCCCAGATGCCGCGGCTTATGTCATAAATGCCAATTTATATATGTACTCGCAGTACGCACAATTGAAATGACAACAACCCAAACATAAAGCCCAAAGTCATGTCAACTACACGTACCCCCCACGCACAGCGGGAGTTCTGGGTGTAGGTCAATCATACTTATAAGGCGCCTTCCAGTAACTCTAGAGCTCTAGAACATAGTATACCCCGAACTTTTGACGCGGTTTGCGGAAGCGGGGCTCGTTAAGCCGTCAAGCACAATTAATATCAATTGAAAGGCCGCCAATTTCATTATATCCCTTAATTTATGTTAATAGCAAATATTTTAATTAATTGCATTTTTTATTATTTTAAGCGTATGCACAATTAAAGCTCAAGTGTGTGGGTGTATGGCAAGCATGATAAACATTGCTTATTTATTTATAATGGACAAAACAAAAAAAACAAAATATTTAAAAAAAATAATAATTAAAAGCGCAAATATTTATTTTGTTGTATGAAAAAGCGTAATTTTAAATGCACTTAACCAAATTTATTCAGTAAAAAATGGCAAACGTGTTGAATAAATGTAAAAGTTATTAATGAAGGTGCATAATTAAAGTACATATGTATATATATACGTACATGATGATCTATTTGATAGCTATAAAATAGAAATTTTCATTTGGATATAAAAAAAAAACCTTGCCCAAACACACTAAAAGCTTAAACTTATGCTTCCTTATCTCAAAGGATAACAGAAGAAAACGAGAATAGAAATTTATGTACAGGGTGCGCCATCTGGACCTCCCCTATTTCAACATTGAATAACTCCGACATTTTTCAGCCGATTTTGACAGATGAACACAATTCTGAAATGTCATTCAGTGCCATTCTAGCTATGAGTCAATACACATCGAAAGAACGCGCTGAAATTGTAGCGCTTTACATTGAAAACAATCGTTCAATTGTGAAAATATGGAATATATGCATTTCACCCTCCCCGGCGGAGTAAATAAACAAAATTGTCGAATTTGGGGAGCGGAGAACCCACACCTTATTCATCGAACACCACTGCACGACCAGAAAGTCACTGTTTGTGCAGGAATATGCTCCAAAACCATCATCGGACCCTATTTGTTCCAAGTTGGAAAGACCTTCGACAGCACACGCTACCGTTGGATGTTGGCGTACTGTGTCCGTCCACGAACGCATGAAAAAGTCTGAAAAACTTATATTTTCAACAAGACGGCAAGTTCCCAGGACACGTTGTCTCAAAACATGGTCATTTGGATTGGCCTCGTCGTTCTCCGGATTTAACGGTACCAGGATTTTACCTGTGGGGTTACTCAAAAAGTAAAGTGTATGCCAGCAAGCCGAAGAACATTGACGAACTCAAAGCTAATATACGAGCTGAAATAGCTGCTATAAAGCCCGAAATACTGGCCAATGTTATGCAGATTGCCCGCGAAAGAGCTGAAAAATGTCTGAGTTATTTAATGTTGAAATAGGGGAGGTCTAGATGGCGCACCCTGTATTCGTGTTCGTTTGCCTTACTGGGGTCTGCTTTAGGGCTTAAGTTGTGCAAGGTCAGTTCCCACATAAACAGTGCTTTTCCAATAGGAAACTATATGCCATCTATATCGTTGGAAAGCTGCTGTTCGCACAGAGTTACTTGCGTTCAAAATGGCTGAGAATTAAACATTCCTTTCCAATATTAAACAAAGCGTCAGCGACAGCATAGATGGTGCAAACTTAAAGATTCCTGTTTACTTTGGGACGTTCCTTTCATATTTTTTTAACTCCCATTTAAGGGAGAAGAAGATTCTCTTTTGAGAGTTCTATTGAAAAATATCTGAATGTAAATCGAAGGAGATTTAGTAGATCCACAACAAACCACCTGTAGGTAAATCAGTTTTTGAAATTTGTGTTTGCTTTTTGAGAATACCAGACATACACGATTTTATAGTCAGCATACGTGTCCTCAATGCGACTACCGTACTATCCATTCCATACAATGTCTTATTAAGTGTGGTGTGAGAGACTTAAACCAGATCAGACTCTATCAGTTAGGCTTTACGCACTTAGCCAAATCCGGTTAAATATATGGATGACACCCATCGTTAACACTGCGTTAAGGCATCGTCTATGTTGGAGGACTTGGGAGGGTCCTTCGAAGTGTATATATTTCAGAGCTTGCGAAACACTTTCAACCCATTTTTCCAACTTTTGGTGGCGGAGAGGGTCCGGAACCGAAAACCCCCGTGGATCCGCCACTGATTACAAGTATCTCATGTCTCTGGAAACTGTTGAATATGGCTGTTGCAAGAAAAGTCGAAGGAACAGTTTGGGAAGGGTGTCCTAGCTAAGTTTGTCATGACAGAGCTTACATGACGTACGTAATGAAATTTATAGAGTGCTAAATAGTCCACAGGTCCCGAAAGGCAACATAAACGCTTTCGTTAGTTGAAGATTTAACATGAAACATCTTTTCATCCTTGCAAATTCCGACCCGTATACAAGCCAATTAGCTGCGGAATGTAATGTTTACTACTTTTGTGTACAATTGGAATGCTTTCAGAAGTGCGTTTTGGTTGCAACAAAGCCGCCTCCCACAAAATCCTTCCCAGTGCTGCTCGCTAATTGTAAGCAACTGTTGCTACGCAACTTTTATCGATACAGCATTAGCTAAAGGAGCAGAAACAAACTTTATGTAAATACATAAATAATAGAAATGGTGCGAGTAGCTAATGAGAGCACCAGAGAAAACATCATAATTTTTTTTCAGCATTTTGTGACCTTTTCTAAAAAAAAAAAAAACAAAAAAAAAAATTAATGACCAGCCAAAGACTATTAATTAAAAAGGCAGACAAAGTGACATGGTACAAATTAATGCGATGAGTAATTTTTTTTTTTCGAAAAGTCACCCTTTCCATGTTTATTAGGCTCACATTAGTCTATACACTAAATTTGACTCCTTTAACTAGTAGAAGCTGGTCTAAAACTCATAAATTGTTTCGCATTACTTTGATCTAAGAAATTTTTGCAACATACTATTATAAACATCAAGTTATAGTTTTGCTCTATGTCGTGAAGCTCTCCTTCGGGGGTAAGGCAAGATATTGATTGACATGAATGAAGAAACTTCATACAGACGGATATCTCAAAGCAACTAATGGTCTACTACGCCTACTTCTGTCTCTTATATACATTACACAGGCAACCAAAAAATAAAAGTGTCGGGATCTGGGGACGAGGCAAATGTTTTCTTAAGTGTTTCGACGCGCTGAAGATGAATCCGCTAACAGAATCGGTCCAACGGGTCTAGGTTCTATCCTTACCGAACTGTATATTTTATATTCCAACACGTCGTTTATGGGATCGGATTAAGCGACTCCAAAGAAAGTTGATTTTTTTTTTGTGTTCCTATGTTATAACATAACCTTAAAATGCTTCATCAAAAAAATTTATTAATATTTCGAATCGTTTTTTTTTTTTTCTGTAGCTACCCTTGACTTAATAAGTACAGGGTATGAAAAATATCTACCAGCGCCTTTATTTATTCTTTTTTTTTTGTTCAAAGCCATAAGTAATATTTGTCAACGAGAACTTATTCAATTTTAATCCTCATATAGTATACGTGACCCAATTTTACCAACTTTTTCGGTTACCAACCATAGTATATGCGAAGACGGCCCTATGTACTTAATGAACTTAAGCTGCTTTAAGTACGTAGTCAATGCATCTGTTCGAACATACGAAAAGTCAAATGCATAATAACGTATATATATGTACATATATACATAATATATATATATATTGCGCGATCTATATATGTATATGTCGGGTCAGGATTATTTTCAAGCGAGTTTTCCATTTTCTTTGATATAAACTGTGCGTAATAACGAATTCCCCGTGCCGTGGTCAAACTCGAACTGTCTTACAGCTTCTTTGTTCTTTTTCAAAAGACCATACACGTAGCGAGCTGATACTGCCTTCTCGCTCCCCTCTACAGCGGCTACCATGGGACTACGTTCAGCAGCAGTTTACAATTGTCCTGCTCTAATAACTTTTCACTCAAATCTGGATGTGGTTTAACATTAATATAAGTGCAACAACATAGCTCGATAAGAAACTCATAGTAGACTCCTCTGGCGCCGATAATTTGTAACATCGGCGACTTACGAGTATAAATAATATACATACATATATGTATATTGTAGAGGTCAACCCTAGAAAAAGTTCAACCGCAAGCTCAAACCACAATCACCAAAAACACCATGGGATATACAATTCAGTTTTAGGTGTAAGTGAATAAAGCCGCTGAAAACTTGAAAACCTATTGCGTTTTGATTTTGGATCATAGCTACCATATTTGATGGTAGTTTTTATAGTCAAAAATGTACGAATTTCACCCCCCTTGTTTATAAACTGCATCAAAAAAAATTACCTACAATCACCAATTTTGGTAAGATTATTCATGTAGCCCTAATAAACAAACCCATATCCAAATTTTATCGATGCGGCCCCCCGCCCCCTTCAATCGATTTAGCGTGTTTTCTCCCACGCCCCTCAACATACCATATGCACTTGAAACTTATCCCATATACTTTAAATGACTTCTTTGACGTAACTTTCGATTATCATAAAAATCGGTAACAATTTACGGACTTATAGGCATAAATATGGTTTTGCACTAAAAAAAAAAATGGAAAATTCTTGGAAGGCATAGGCAAGAATATATTTTTTTTTGCCACAAAAGAGGTACAGGATATAACACTTTTGGACACCGCCTCGAGTGTATCACATTTTTATTTAAAGGCTTTGGCAATAATATCTACCAGTTATTGGATTCAAAAGATTTGAAAAAATTTTCATCAGGCCTTGAAAACTTTCTGATTTAAGAATTTCAAAAAAGTTGAATCATTATAAAAGTTGAAAAAATTATAAAATAAGTTTCTATGAAAATCACAAAAGGCGAAGTAATTTTAAAAGGTTTTTTATAACAACAAGAATCCAAATAAGACCCCCCAAATTGCATACCAAAGCAGTTAGCAGTAATCAATGTCCGTCTATCCGTATTGCCAGTTTCTTAAAGCCCAAAAGGACCAAGTGTAGGAATATTTGCCAAAACGTGCGCTCTAACTTTCATTCGGTTCTTTTATGTAGCCCCGATAAAATTTAGCGGCTTCATCCCATATTGAAAAAGTTTCCGTATTTTAAGACTTTCCACTTCTTAACTTCTGCTCTTTGCATTAATTTCATGGATATTATTTGATGAGACTGGTAGAGTTGTCAATTGCTAGCAAAATCCAAAGATAATAACTACTCGTTCGAGCAAATTTTAATATTTTTGTACCTTGTACCTGTTGATTTTTTTGAAAACAGAAATCGAATGGCCTTTCGTTGTTAATTTTATTTTTTTTTTTGTCTCAATAGATTTATATCGATGATTCAGCGTCCCCATACGAACAGTCAAATACGTTTTTGATCTCAACTCTGTTTATGTTTTAGAAACAGAATTTAAATGATCTTTCGATGTTAATTATAAAGGGTATATTACCAAAAGTATGATCAGTGTGACTAGAGAAGTCGATTTAGAAATGTCTTAGCGTCCGGTCAGAGCTAGAGCAAAAAACGTTTAAATTAGATCCCTAACTATGTCACGGGAAATAACTTTATTTCGTATTTTTCGATACCGGGGATATATATTCTATAGCAGCTTCCGTAGGGGTAGTACGAAGCACCTTGAAAAAAAAAACAAAAACTTGAGAAGCACAATTCGTTTGTTTATGTTGACTATATCATATAGGCCCCATTGGCCCTATTGTTTAGAGCATAATTCGTGTGTTTTTGTTGTTGTTAGGGACGATTGTTTTGTAAATTGTTCGGTAATCAAAAGTTTTTTTTGGGAGTATATAAGCACTTTAACCAAATGTATCGCATTCGGTTCATGAATTTATTTTTTGTTGTGATGGTACAGGCTCGACATCAACGTCCGCCATTTTTATTTTTAAAGCAAAATTTTTGGTTTTGACAAACAAAGCTTAAAAATTATAAATTTAAGGTGTCTGAATAATTTTTGGACTGACTGTCGCATCTGTCTTCCAATCGATTTTGAAATTTTGTAATAGGTTTAGAACTATCTGAGTATTGGGTATTAATGAAACCGCACCAACTGAATCATAAATATATTAAAAAATTGCATTAATTCATTTATTTAAAAAGTGCTTAGCAATAAACAATTGACCTAAATATATTTATTATATATACATACATAGATTAAACATTAAGTTGAAGGGAGAAATAATCGAAACTCTTAGAGTCTTAGGACTCTTAGCTGTCCAAAGTCTTAACTTTTAAGCGATATGCATTTGCTCCTGGCATAAACAACTCATATTTTACTGCAATTTACTGCATTTTTGACAGGAAAATTATTTATCAATCCCATAGTACCATCAGCAACAGTTGCAGTATTAAATATTTAAGCTGCCATTTAGCACTATATAAAAAGGATCAACAAGGGTATTATTATGGGTTTGTTCAAAGTGCGTAACAGAGGGAAGGAGTCTTAGCAGACCATAGATTGCTTATACCAATATGCTTATTATAAACTTGTATAGCAATACATACATACATGTCCGTATGAGTACATAGGTCCCAGGGACTAAAAAAACTAGAGATCCACATAGAAAAAGCAAGACAGAGCTACCAAATTGAATACTTTTACTCCAAAAGTGAATCTCTCGCGGTGAGCATGATGAAGAAAGAACTGCTTATCTGAAATACAAAAAACAAAACAATAAACTGTAGTTTGTACCTTCACGCTCTGAGTGAAGGAAGGATTTTGAAAAATTAACTTTTTTACAAAAATGGTAATCGATTTTCTAAAAAGTTTGATGTTTTGCTTGAAATTAAAAATCCTTTGTTCACTCAGAGACTATTATTGTTATGAATAATCCTGCCAAAATTCAGACTGATCGGGTTAACGGTTCTTTAGAAACTGTGCTCACCGCAACCGCACTTTTTGAAAAAAAAAAAAGTTTCGAGATAAACGCTCGTGATGCGTGATTTACGGATGACTCGCAGTTGCAGATAGCATGCTATCAATAGCTGCCAAATTGGTTCTACTGTTCAGTAGTGCTGGAGAAACATCGATGTTTTCGATATTTTTTCAACTTAGATACATCGATGTTTCGAAGTACATGTGGCGGCCATTTTTTGAATGCTTAAATTAATTCAGTGTAGGCCATCTGTTGGTTTGGTTATATACATAAGTATGTATTTTCAAATAATAAAATGGAATTAACAAACAAACCAAGAGATAACAATATTTTCATAACATACATTTCAAAATTAATTACATTTCATAGAAAAATAAGCAAAGAAATAATAAATAACAATCCAAAAGTTTATACAACGAAAGCAAAATATAATACAGGCCACAAAAAAAAAGTGGTGTAAACTTAAAAGGTGAGGCATCCCTTATGGACTTTGAGCAACCGACTCCGAAGTCCAGCAAAACTCCTTCACACATGGATTATGGATAAACACCTAAAAATCTCATAAATCGAGATAATTTGGATATTACCTGAGAAACCTTGGATTGGCTGCCCAAAGTCCATAAGGGGTGCCTCTGTCACATGTAAAGTTTATTTGTATTTTAATTTTTTTGTGAGCCTGTGAGTTATAACAAAAAAATGTTCTGTTCCAGCCAGAAATGCAGTCTCATAATCTTTAAACTAATTTGAGATCCATTCATTATGGTTATTAAATAAAATCATGTCAACGATTTTTGTTCTAAGCGGACTCCGCTTGACGCTCACTAGATGGCCAGCCTTGCTAAACTTTAAAAAGTATTACCTTCCAGTTTCCAGTAATTTTTCGACATTAAAATATCGTCGAAGTGCCAAAATTGAGTCAACCCTACTATTTCGGATCTTTTGAGATTTGTTTTTTATACCCTGTACCGTATGGTACAAAGGGTATATTGTGTTTGTGCAAGCCGAAAAAGTATGTAACGTACAGAAGGAGAAGTCGGAGACCCCCCAAAGTTACCTAAAGTATGATCAGAGTGACTAGAGAAGTCGATATACCCATGTCCGTCTGTCCGTCTGTCGGTCTGTCCGTCTGACCGTCTGTCCGTATGAACGCCTAGATCTCAGAGATGGTAAGAGCTAGAGCAACCAAACTTTCAGATAAGATCCCTTATTAATCCATAGGAGACAAGTTTATTTTATTTTTTTGATATCGGGACTACATTATATAGCTCCCATAGGGGTGTTTCAGAGGACCTCGAAAAAAAGCAAAAGTTTTAGATGGATAATTCGTTTGTTTATGAAGATATCATAACCAAATTTGGCAATCGGAAGTTTTTTAGAAACCCCCAGCACTGTACCAAATTTTATCAAAATCGGTTGACTATATCATATAGGTCCCATAGGATCGATCGGTCGAAAATTAGTTTTTTGTACAAAATTCGTTGTGTTTCGTTTGTTTGTGAATATATTGTAACCAAATTTAGCATTAAGAAGTTTTTTAGAGTTCCCAAGCACTGTACCAAATTTGATCAAAATCGGTTGACTATATCATATAGCTCCCATAGGACCAATCGGTCAAAAAATCGTGTTTTGTACAAAATTCGTTGTGTTTCGTTTATTTGTGAACATACCGTAACCACATTTGGCATTAAGAAGTTTTTTAGAGTTCCCAAGCACTGTACCAAATTTGATCAAAATCGGTTGACTATATCATATAGCTCCCATAGGACCGATCGGTCGAAAATTTGTTTTTTGTACAAAATTCGTTGTGTTTCGTTTGATTGTAAAGATATTGCAACCAAATTTGACATTAAGAAGTTTTTTAGAGTTCCCAAGCACTGTACCAAATTTTATCAAAATCGGTTGACTATATCATATAGCTCCCATAGGACCGATCGGTCGAAAATTTGTTTTTTGTACAAAATTCGTTGTGTTTCGTTTGTTTGCAATTTTTGCAATCAGATGTCTTTTGGAATTCTTACGCAATATACCGGACTTAAATGCAGTGTGGTGGTACAGGGTATCCCAAAGTCGTCTGCGCCCGACTTTAACGTACGCCATCTTTTTTTTCTAAAAAAGCGAAAAGTGTCTGTGGCGTGGATGCCGTTGATTGCCCATATTCATTTATTTATTTAATAAAGATTAAGTAAGCTTACAAAACTAACTTAACTAAAAGGAAGCACTGGCAGCTAAAGGCCTTAGGCTCTTGATTGCCCATATAACATCGATGCATCGATATAACATCGATGTTACTTCCAGAACTACTTCTCAGATCTTTATGATTTTTTGGGAAAAGATTCTCTAGGAAAATGCAATAAAAATTTTTTTATATTTTTTTGACCAACCAAAGCGTATACATATAACCCCTTAATTTAGTAAATATATTAACGCAAAAAAAAAGCAGAAAAATCGCTTACTGGAGTGTTGGAAATGACGTAAAGAGGAGCGTATTATGCAACACTGATTGCAAAAGTTGAGTTGTTTGTGCTCAACTCTGCCACCCAACCACAGCCGTACATATTTTTACTTTATTTTTATTGTGCTTTATTTGCTTCATATTACATTATTGCTTAAAGCTAGCTTGATTTTATTTTTTTTTTTAGTTATAAATAATATTTTAATAATCAAAGTTAAGGCGATTACAGGGTATATTATAGTCGGTATGTTTCGACTATAGCCCAACCACGCGTTATATTTCTTTTATTTTATGCTACTGCTATAAACACATGCTAGATTCATATGAAACCATACTTAAGCAACACTTTTATTTATGATTCTCACTGTCTTCTCTTTCTTTTCTTTTATTTATCCTCTTATTCGTATATCTATGAATTTATAGCTAAAAGCGAACCGCATGCTGTGGGAAAGTAAAGCGAAGCAAGTCTTGCAGCTGTTGCCATCGGATGAGAAGGATACAAAATCTGATGAGCATAATGCGAATAATAACAACAACAATAACAATAATAATAATAATAACAACAACAACAACAACATTGGGAATAATGGAAATGGCTTCAGCATCAATAACAACAACGACAACAACAACAACAATAATAACCAGTACAATATCAATAAAAATGCAATAGCAGCAGCAGCAGCTGCAGCCGCAGCAGTCTTGCAACAGGAACAGGAGGAGCTAGAACAGCAACAACAACAACAACAGCAACAGCAGCCGTATAAAAAACCAAAAGATGTTATAACGATAAAACAGCTCAACTACAATAACAACAACAACAACAACCATCATAACCAAAATAATGGCAAACATGACATGGCCGTCGCCGCCGCCATGTTGGAAGTAACATGATACTCACATATACCAATGCGTCTTCCACGCAGCAAACACTGAGTTATGTGCACACATGCACACATCCACAAACACCCATGTCCATGGGGAGGAAAATAATACACATGAACACCCTCTATACTAGTATATCTATAAACGTGTATATGTCGCAACATTGGCAATGGCTAACACAGCGGAAACCGGACACCGGAAATCGGAAAACGGAAATGACAATGCTGACAACAATAACAACAACAACAACATCAGCAGAAGCCGCAGCAACAATCAATTCAACAACAACTACGAATAGACAACCAATTGGCATTTAAATTCATTTAATGAAATTGTACAAGAACCAGTTAATTATAATACTTACATACAAACATACATAGTATAACAAATAGAGCCCCTATATACTTACAACAAGAGTCCTTACCAAGTGGCTGCCATTAGATGTAACAATTTTATTCGTTTAACAAATGATCCATGGCGGTTCTTTGATTTCGCTAAAGATACGAAAGAATTTTCCTAAGTTCCTGAGTTTTGATGTTGATGTGAAGCAAAAAAGAGTTGGCGGAATTAAACTAGGCCTAATTACTTACAACCAATAATGCATTTACGTTCTACAAACTTAGAAGGGGAATCGTTATATAATTGGTGAATGACACAATCCCTTAGCAATTTTTAAAGCTAAAGTTTTTCTTCATAGCTTAGATGATCTAGTGTATAGAAAGATGTTTCTTCTATTTTGTTCTCAATTGAAAAAGCCAGCCCAGGTGTTTTGTTCGGTTCATTAATTTCTTTATGTCCATTATATATCAGTGGTCGTGTTACACACGTACACAGTATATCATTCATTTGTGTGCGTATTGTGCGACATATGGTTTATATTGATTACGTCATTTAAATAATCTTTGTTCCTAAAAGAATATAATAATTCGTAGAAAAAGTGCAAATGTAATGGCTTTTAGGAATGTTATCTATAGCTTCGGCTATACAAATGTATTTTAAGAGTTTCAAAATATTTGTATAAATAACATGAAAATGGCAATTAAAAACGCATCATCAGGTTAGCATATCTGAATTTTTTCCAATTATTTACAAAAATTTAACCAGTCTGCTCACACGGACAGTATAGCATACACGTCGCATGCATTAGTGATAGTATTGAAATTTTCTCTCGTGACACGAAATTGCTTAGGCTCTTGCGGTAGGGAAGTCATCAAAGCAACACATTAAGAACCGAAGCGTCACGCCATCAAGTTCGTGTCTGATGCTTAGCTACGTCAAATGTCACGACGCGTCGCTGTGGCAGGGAAAAAAAACTGCGAGTGTATTTCTTCTCCACCACCGACCACTGTGGTTTAGATATTTTAAAACAAACTCAATAGTATTTTAGTCCTTCCTGTGGGGAAGCGACCTTCGATATTTCGAAAAAATTTCACTAATTGAGTCATTTAAAAAAAAAAAATATACAATTCGCTTCCACAAAGGACATAATATAAGCTTAAAAATAAATTCATGGACTTGAAACGTTACAAAAAGTTTAAGGGGAGGTTCTTTCAAATTTGGCCGAAAAGAAGGCGATGTTTGGGAATTATTGGTGGCATGATGAAAAGACATACAAACTTCCTGTTTTGATTGTTAAATGCGATTTTTATTGTACAATAATTGGAAATTTTTTTCGCGACGAAATTCAAAATGGCGGCTCTTGTCTGCCTCTGCCCGCAGAATATCGTCCCCGCATTTCAGATCTGCAGCCTCTTGTAGTGAACCGAAATGAAAAATGTTTTTTGTTTATTGAAGTAAATTAAATTCTCTATGCCTTATACTAAATCGGAATGAGTTTTGACGAAAAATTAACTAAAATGTGGACG
Organism: Chymomyza fuscimana; assembly: GCA_949987675.1. NCBI lineage: Eukaryota > Metazoa > Arthropoda > Insecta > Diptera > Drosophilidae > Chymomyza > Chymomyza fuscimana. The sequence continues at coordinate 3,823,499 of OX465090.1, read as the reverse complement.
ATCGAAAAAAAAAATTTGGTTTTTTTTTCACTTTTTTTGTGATTTGACCTTGCTTAAAAACAACAATTTAACACTTTTTCATGTATATTGTTAGTATAAGGCATACAAAAAATTATATCCTTTGAAACATGGCTTAAATGAAGGGAATCGGAACAATAGATCGAGAGCCATGCTTGAAATGCGAACGAAAAACATGGTTCCGAGAAAAACGCGTTTAAAGTTTTTAGAACGTCCTTCAGTGCGAGCGACTTAGGTGCGTTCAAAACGCTATATTTCTATAAATATCGATCGCATCAAAAAATCCTTTCATACACATATTCTACGAATTTGTAGCTTTCATTTTTTGTAAAAAAAAAAAAAAAATCGATTTTCTCGATTTAATTTGAAAGAACCTCCCCTTAAAACCTTATGATGCGAATTTAAATTTACTTTTTAGAGTTATTTTGAAAACTTTTCTTTATTCATCTAGAAGTCATTCGCTGATAAACTGCAAAATATTTATAAATTTTATATCTTTTAGTTTAAAATTTAAATGCATTTTAACGATAATTTTCTATATATGTTGTCATTTATGTAGTTTACAGAGAATATTTTAGTTGGATGGATTTGCCGTGCCGTTTCCAAGTGTTGTGAATAGTTTAATTTATGGATTTTTGTTCAATAATGTATTGCGGTGAAATATTTCTTTGACTAGAAGTCAAGCAAATTCGTTTGATTGGAATTGCTAGGAATCACAATGTTAAAACGAATTAAATTGTATTGACTTAGTCGCTGTTGCAGAGTAGAAACAATCGATAACTCATTCAATAATAACGAGTCATTTCAAATATGTAACTTGAAATTTTTAGCTGATTGCGATACCAATGCGCTAATATGTCTAAGAAAATATATTGCTTTTTTAATTGTTATATGTTGTGAGTCAAACTACCAAAAAGAAAAAATATTAAAAAAGCAACAATAGTTATAGTTATAAAGAATTCAAACAATAAAATACACAATACATATATAAATAAACTAATACTTATATGCATGTATCATATATAAATATATATATATACAGAGACGTGCATATAAGGCTTCGAATGACCACCAATATTAATTGTAAAATGTCAAAGAGCAGACAGACGCTCATGGAAAATTTCGAACCCACTTAATTGTACGATAATATGCATTAAATTAAATTAAATTAAGCATGATATTTGTTTTAGATGTATATTGTATACATACTATACAAGTTTATATACATAATTATATGTATAGCATTGAGCTTGCTCTTTTGATAAAGTTTTATTGTAAGATGTTTTTGAAAATGTTTTCCAATTTGTTTATTATTTCTTGGAAACTCTTTGTCTAGCCATAAGTAATTAATTGTATGTTTTTGTACAGATAACATTTATAAAATTACAAATTTTTTTTTTTTTTTTGTAATAATGCTGAGAACTGTTAGCTTGTTAAACAAAAGTTTACTAGGTTTAATCAAATAATCATACACTTTAGTAATATGATTTTAGTTAATCGTGAAAAAAAAAACAAAATCCACATTAGCTATAAAATTAAAATAAAATAAAAAAATATTTTCAGTAAATGGTCATCAATCAGCAAATTTCAAAGCCAACTTGTTTTTGTGTTACAAAAAACGTAGTAAAAATTGAAATGTCAGTTGTTTTTTTTTTTTTTTTTTTTTTGGCTTTAGTGATACTAGATATATGTGGCCCATAATATATGTATATTAAATTAAATTTAAAGCTATATTTAAAAAGTGAAAAGCGTCTATTTTGTCTTTTAATTTTAAATGGATTTTGTCAAAAAAAACATTTTTCAGCATATTTCACATATAACTATCGGTATTTCAATATAGGTATAGTATAGTGCAAACTATGTTAAATCAAAGAAGGACCCTCATATTGAGAGGATTAACAAATTTTTAGCAAATGGCATTTTTAAAACCGAACCTTCTGTGCAAAAAGCTAGAATAGAATTTGATTATTTTCCGTTTTGAAATATTTTTTTTTTAATTTTGATTAATTGTTATTGAACCAGAAATTTACAATAACATTCGTTGTGCCCAAGTTAGTAAGATTCAATTTAGGAAACGTCTTTACAATACATAATATATCGAACCTTGAATAGCAACTTTGAAATCGTTTTTTCGGAAAGTAACTTAATCGCCACTTTTGTTGCAAACCATCATTATGGGCTTTTTTCTATTATTTATATTTTTTTGAATAATTCTTCGACTTTATTGAAACAAGTAATTCGTTCGAAAGATAATTGCATTAACTTTTTTGTACCATTCAGAAATTCAAAAGTTTTTCAACTACACAATTATTAAACTGCTAAATTATTATATATAATTCGCCCATTGAACAAATCAGTGGCGGATACAAGATTTTGTCATCATTAGTTGTAGCTGGTGTAACTTTTGAAGAAAAAAACTAAAACTGTAAGTCAGTCCTGGCATATAAAAATGTGTATAAAGATACATCCAATATTGCTCGAGGCAGTTGATAAGCAGCACACTTAGAAAGCGCAATGTATCTAGACTTCGTTAGTGCCCATCGTTCGGTAGCTTTCAGATAAATACTATCTGAAAGTATATCACGTAATACCACAGTCACGTTCGAAATGTTTCTTGCATGCCTATTCTTAGCGAATGTACTAGTGAGGTAAATGGAATCTACATTCTACAAAAAAACCAAAACCAATAAATTTTGTTCGATTTCGTTTTTGCGTACTGCCAAATTCGCATATTTCACTTACTCTTTGTTAGCACAGCTTTCGATTGAAGGTAATTTTTTGTTATGCAAGACATGAACCATATTTTATTCAAGACATGCACTATGTGTATGTGAACGTTTAGTAAAGTTCCTTTTCATTTGTTTATGCTATTTTTGGATTGAATCAGAAAAAAAAAATAATTATCTAAGTAATCCAAACTAACTTGAAATTGGCATAAATATTTTCGAAGAATATAAAAGAATTTTAAAAAAATTATTTCAGTTTAAAATGCGTAAACTTTTGAACCTAATTGCCCAATTCGTTTAAATTCCGCTTGCAACAAATTAGTCGGTTTCAAACCACCTAAAAAATTCGTTTTGGTGAAATTGGGAGCACCAAACATGTGCTTTCAAAACGAATCCGAATAAAATAAAGCCACTTATAAATTTAAGTGTAGTTAAATATTAAATCTTAATATTGTTGTCATACAACATACTGGCAAAAACTGACTTAATAGTTACTTTTCAAAAATAAAAAAAAAAAAACTTCAAAGTCAAAATTAACTTTTTCATCTTTTCTATTTTCTGACGGATATGTAAGGTTTGTTAGAGGCTTTCTTTTTTTACTCTTCCAAGCACAAGGTTACTTTGCCCATAAATGCTTTTTACAAATTGATTTTTTTTTTTGTAAGTCTCAAAACGTGTATAGCTTTCAGATCACAAAATATGCTTAAATTTTATAGTTTAATACAAAAAAAAAAAAACAAATATTGTAAACTCTTATCTAATAAATGAATCAAGCTACAAAACATTATCGCAAAAAAAATAAAATTAAGATCAACGAACTTTTATTCTGCATTAATTGTCTTATTTCCAAAAAGTATCTTTATTTAATTAATGCTGACATTGAACGACTGTTAAAAACGAATTCTTAAATATGCTAAAAAAAAGTGTTTTTGAGCTGTCCGTTTATTGTTTAGCAAACAGCTCTCAAACAGATTTTAAATATTTAAAAAAAAAAACTGTTGCTTGCAATAAAAATATAAAAAAAAAACAAATCTTCAAGGAGCTTTCAAGCAAACAAAAAAAAACTAAAAGTAATCTTAAAATGTATATTATAATGAATATAAATAAAATGCTAGCTTGCAAATTTTGTGAAATATATTTAAGTGTAGACTGTATTTTTTTTTAGTGTTTTGTTGCAATGAATTGACTGAATGTAAAAACAAATAAATTTATTAAGCAGCGCTTAAGTTTTACTATACACGCATACATAGAAATGTATATTATTAAATGTCTAATGTAAATTAAAAAGTTGTATAAGTTTAAAATTAATCTGACATAGTGAAAAACAAATTTAAAAAAAAACGCGCTTATGCTTTATATATACATATATATGAATGTCTTCTAGGCAATATTTATTTTTTAAATTAAAGTTTTTTTTTTTTTTTTTTTTAATTTATATCAGGCAGTTGCACGCACCAACACATGCAACAAAGTCCGTCCGCAATTGTGTGTGTAAGTCTGTGTGTCCTGCAGTGTGTACTTAGCCTTCAAGCCGTTCTACCTTTTTAGCATTTTAATATTTGATATAAAAATTAATTAAATAATTTTTTTTTATGTTGCGCGTCGTTAGAAAAAAAATGGCTGACAATAAATTTATGCACAGTAAATACTAGATAAAGGTTAAAATTTTATAAAACTGCAAACAGTAATAATGTACTTTGATAGTGAGGGAGGGGAAGTATATAGGAGCACAAGTTGTAAAAGTTCGGGCCAGCTGATAGTACCTGGACCTGGACCTGGACCCAAGCAGTATGTCAAGAGCTACAATTTGTTATATTTTCAATATACGTCTCTCTCGCTCCCTCTAGCTGCCTCTACTCTTTCTGTTTCGCTCATATGTATACGCACTTACGGAAGGCAACATCGAGCTAGAATAAATATAATAAAAATAATTTTTTTTTAAGTTGAACAATGTTTATAGAGTGTATCAACGTTTATATGTACTATGTGTGTATATGTATGTAAATTTGTAGAGGTACATGTAAACGCAAACTATTTTGCTAGCCTTTAAGTAAAGCGTTATTTTTTTATATATATAATTTTAGAGCATTATTTGTTTGTTTTTTTTTTTTGATTGTATGTAAGCATATAACTTTAAACAAAATAAATTAGAATTAAATAATTCTACAAGTAAAAGAGAAAAAGGGCAGCGTGCTTGCAGCTGACAGACAATCAAAGCTCAAAGAAACAAAGCATTATTATAAATAACTATAAAAATATTTAAACAAAAAAAAAAAATACCAAAAAAGAAAAAAATTAGCAAAAATTGTTTTTAATTCGAAATTCGAAATTTATGAAGCTGTTTGCGCGCACACGCTGCATGATAAACAAAATGCAAAAAACTAAATATAATTTCAACTAATGTCTTTAAATAATAAACGAAAAGGATGTGTATTAAATATAAATTTATAATTATTGCTACTACTTGAAGAGCAAATGTGTTAAACAAATCGCGAATCTTTGGGCAAAAACAAAAACTTATACGAAAAATAAAACTAAGAATATTGTACAATATATTATACATAAATTACAAAGACAAACTAAGAAAAATATATGAAATATATTCTTAAAAGAAAATAAAAGAAATACAAATTCAATTTACCCAACGTTAATATTTATTTATGTATGTATATGTGGTATATACAGGGCCGGATTAAGGCATGGGCCGACAGGGCAACGGACCAGCAGCCGCCACATGAGAAATGAGAATAGTGAAAACTTGAAGCCTTTGCTAAAATCTATTCAAAATTCGATTATGAATTGTTTGAAATGTATTTATTCCAAGCATATCAAAGGGAGCCATTTGCATTCTACATTTTTCAATGCGGAAATCTTTGAACTCTTGTAAAAATGCATGATGTTAACAAATTGCATTAGCAAAAGGTCATCTTCAAAACTTAATCATCATCATCAGCGGTGGGCACGAAAAATAACGGAAAAAGCCCTACAACAACATCAAGAAAAAATGTGGTACAGTCGAGGCGGTGCCCGACAGTGGAATACCCTGTACCTTTTGTCTCGAAAAAATGTTTCCTGCATATTCTTTCTAAGAACTTTCCAATTGGATTTTTTTTTTTTTTTTGGTGAAATTCGATATTTATACCTATAAGTTCCCTAAATTATTACCGATTTTGATAAAACTCAAATATTACGTCAAAGAATTTATTTAAAGTATATGGGTTGAGTTTCAAGTTGGTATGTAGAGGGGTGTGGGAGAAAACACGGTAAATCGATTGCGGGGGGTGGTGGGACCGCATCGATAAAATTTGGATGTGGATTTGTTTATTAGAGCCACATGAATCAGCTTACCAAAAATTGTGATTCAAGGTCACTTGTAGCCATAATTGCGTAGAGTCAAATATTGACGCAGTTTATAGGCAAGGGGCAGTGAAATTTGTAAATTTTTGACTATAACTTTTGCTGTATTTGTCCGATTTTGTTAATTTTTTACACACAGATGCATGTAACCACAACGCATCGCTCTGTTAAATTTCAGATGAAAATATTAAACGGTGTGGCTAAAAACCGCGAAACTCTACTGCGGGGGAACGGGGGAAGATATTGACATGATTCAACAAACCATCTTTCCAGGAAATATGCGCACCTGCTGGTAAAGTTTCGTGTCTCTAGCTCTTATAATCTCCGAGATCTAGGCGTTCATACGGACGGACAGATGGACGGACGGACATGGCTCAATCGCTACCCGAGGTTATGATAAGCATTTTGGTATAAAGGACTTGGGGTCTGCCACGCCTCCTTCTGTCCGTTACATACATTGCACAAATCTAGTATACCCTTTGTACCTATAGGTACAGGGTATAAAAAAGTCCTGTAACGGTCCCACAAGCAATTCGCGAATAGGGCCATAAAACCATAAAGTCGAGAGATGGCCCACATTGTGTGTAATTTGTTATTGTAAACTATTCGCGTCGTCATCGATCTGCTTGTGCAGTACACTGAACAAAATTTTGCAACACATTCAAAGAAACAGAAAGCCATGTGAATTTATATGACAATTTTAATTTACCAAAAAAATTACTCGGTCTTACAGTTGCCAAAGTAACTATATTTCTGTGCTCAGTGTACTTGCATCCTCGAGTAGGGGGGCATAAAACTCGCACATTGTGTGGTTTTTTTTTTTTGCAAATTCTCGTGTGCGTCTGGCTGGGGCCACTTTCAAGACATAACGGAAAGAGCACTCGGAGCAAAAAGAGCCAAGGCGTGTCCACCGCTGATCATCAACATTGTTGGCTCTGCGAGCCGTAACGAATCTTGGCCTCCTGTAGAACACGCTTCCATCTAGGTCTGTTTCTTGCTATCGTCCCCCAATTTCTGATTGAAATTTCGTTTGCGGTTTTTTCGACATTTCCAATCCATTTTGTATTTGGTCTTCCAATTTTCCTTTTGGGTGCCGGTTCACCCATATACACCTTCTTTGTAGGGTTTTCTTCAGGCAGTCTTCATTTGTAGTTCACTTGCACACTCCTCATTGTACCTTAATCTAAAGATACCATTGTCCATTTTGTACACACAGATGCATGTAACCACAATGCATTGCCCTGTTAAATTTCAGATGAAAATATTAAACGGTGTGGCTAAAAACCGCGAAACTCTACTGCGGGGGAACGGGGGAAGATATTGACATGATTCAACAAACCATCTTTCCAGGAAATATGCGCACCTGCTGGTAAAGTTTCGTGTCTCTAGCTCTTATAATCTCCGAGATCTAGGCGCTCATACGGACGGACGGACGGACGGACGGACTTGGGGTCTGCCACGCCTCCTTCTGTCCGTTACATACATTGCACAAATCTAGTATACCCTTTGTACCTATTGGTACAGGGTATAAAAAAGTCCTGTAACGGTCCCACAAGCAATTCGCGAATAGGGCCATAAAACCATAAAGTCGAGAGATGGCCCACATTGTGTGTAATTTGTTATTGTAAACTATTCGCGTCGTCATCGATCTGCTTGTGCAGTACACTGAACGAAATTTTGCAACACATTCAAAGAAACAGAAAAGTCATGTGAATTTATATGAGCAAAAAGAGCCGAGGCGCTGATCATCAACATTGTTGGCTCTGCGAGCCGTAACGAATCTTGGCCTCCTGTAGAACACGCTTCCATCTAGGTCTGTTTCTTGCTATCGTCCCCCAATTTCTGATTGAAATTTCGTTTGCGGTTTTTTCGACATTTCCAATCCATTTTGTATTTGGTCTTCCAATTTTCCTTTTGGGTGCCGGTTCACCCATATACACCTTCTTTGTAGGGTTTTCTTCAGGCAGTCTTCACTTGTAGTTCACTTGCACACTCCTCATTGTACCTTAATCTAAAGATACCATCGTCCATTTTGTACACACAGATGCATGTAACCACAATGCATTGCCCTGTTAAATTTCAGATGAAAATATTAAACGGTGTGGCTAAAACTCTACTGCGGGGGAACGGGGTAAGATATTGACATGATTCAACAAACTTCATCTTCTGAGGAAATAGGCGCACCTGCTGGGAAAGTTTCGTGTCTCTAGCTCTTATATATATAAGTTAGGATTATTGATGTCACAAGCCACCAAAGTCGAAAAAAGTGACATTTTCGTCCATTTTTCAGTTTCCGTTTTATTATTATAATCTGAATAGTTTTCCAACACGATTCTTTCTAATTTTTTTTGTTTAAATAAATCATGCTGTGCAAGATAAGCTGACTTTGAAAGTGTGCCGCTAAATCGGTGTTGGTGTCAATTTTAAAATAGATGAATTTTAAATCTAACTAGGGCATAGTTAAGACAAAAATCGGGTAAAGTTTAAAATTAAAAACAAAATACTATGCCAAAAAAAAATTAAAAAAATCATAGTGTATTGGTCAAATTCAATAAACCAGGGAGTACCTCGTGGATGCTCCAAATTTCACCAAGCCGAATTTTACATGTGTTTTGAAACCGAATGTTTTTATTGCAAGAGGAATTAAATCGATTCGGTAAAAAAGGTTTAAAAAAGTACGCATTTTTATACTGAAATAATTTTTTAAATATTCTTTGATATTTTTGCATTAAATTTATGCCAACTTAAAGTTATATATTTATTGGCAATTATTTTTAATTATTTTTTTTTCTGACTGAACCCAAAAAATAGCATGCACAGCCAAAACGAAATTTTTTGTGTGTGTTCGTGTATGTGCACACATCATACACGAACACATGACGATAAGTGCAACAGGGTTGCCGTGTTATACAAAGAAAATTTCCCTTGTAACAAAAATAGCTAAGTCGTGTTTAATTTCAATAAATATTGTTGCTAAAGTAATATTTTTGTGTAATTTTATTTAAAAGATAGAACAATAAAGAACTAGCAATATTTATACCCTGTACCGTATGGTACAAAGGGTATATTAAGTTTGTGCAACCCGAAAATGTATGTAACATACAGAAGGAGACGTCGAAGACCCCCCAAAGTAACCCAAAGTATGATCGGGGTGACTAGAGAAGTCGATATACTCATGTCCGTCTGTCTGTCTGTCTGTCTGTCTGTCTGTCTGTCTGTATGAACGCCTAGATCTCAGAGATCGAAAAAACGTATTTTGAAAAAAATTCGTTTTGTTTCATTTGTTTATGAAGATATCTTAACCAAATTCGGCAATTGGAAGTTTTTTAGAGTGCCTAAGCACAGTACCAAATTTTATCAAAATCGGTTGACTATATCATATAGCTCCCATAGGACCAATCGGTCAAAAAAAACGATTTTTGCACAAAATTCGTTTTGTTTCGTTTGTTTATGAAGATATCGTACCCAAATTTGGCAATCAATTGTCTTTTAGAGTGCTTAAGCAATATATCGGACTTAATTGCAACTAGTGGTACAGGGTATCCCAAAGTCGTCCGTGCCCGACTTTAACGTACGCCATCTTTTAATGAAAATGAGGTGTAAACAACATATAGTAATAAAATGGTGCAAAGTTGCGACAGCCATGTCAGCTGTTTTGTATCAAACAAAAATAATTTCTCGCCAACACAACATGAGCATTTATCGGATAAAATAAGCGATATAAACGAATTTATCGTAAATAAAACGGAAAATATGCAAAGTTATTGACAAAAGAATTCGTTTTCCGGAGCACGCAAAAATGAATCCGAATGCTTGTAATTCACAACTGCTTAAAACAGTAGCAGGTATAAGAGGCAGTTTTGTTATGCATTATATTGCATTTAATTTTGATTTTTCTACATTTTATTAATTGTTTTATTTACAGTCTTTAGATGGTGATTGATTGGTTGGTAAAATTTGTCTGTTTTGGTGGTATATATTATATAAAGATTTACTGACTTACTCATAAAAAAACAAAAACCATTTAATGTTGAAAGAATAATATTAACTTTATAATACGCTAAAAATTCTAAAAAAAAAAACGCATATTAACCTGATGGGACGATAATAGTAAAGTAAGAAATAAAAGCCATACAAAAAAATTCTAAATTTGCTAATCCGTAAAAAAAATAAAATTAAAATAGTATCACTTCATAGGACATAAGCATAAAAAAAATATATGTACATATATCAAAATTTTTTTAGGCCAGCACTTTTTTTGGCATAAATTCCAAAAATGAAGTTGGGGATGATATTTATAAAAAATAAGAGCGCCCTAGCGCCCATATAAGATTAAATTATTTCCGACTCTTTTGAGTTAAAAATTATAATACAATAATATGTATATATTTATGATTTGTATGTATATATGTACAGTGAGTGTCAAAAGAAAGTAAACACCTTAATTACTCTTATTAATAGTTTTATTACAATGAAGTAATTAACACAATGTCGAAAATAAGTATGAGAAATTAAAGAATTATTTAATAGGAGCACAAATCAACAAAAACATTCAACATAAGTAACTCACAACCAGAAAAAATGCACTTTAATTAAAAAAAGGCCAATTTTTTCGTGTCAAAAAAAAGTAAACAGCAAACAAAAGATAACGAAACTTCAGTACAAAAGTTAAGTCTTTTTAATTTTTTAATATTTAGTTTGTTTTCCTTTGGACTTCAGCACCTCATTTAGTCTCCTAGGCATCGACTCAGAAAGTTTTTTTGTAATATCGGGAGAGATTTGGCTCCACCTTCAGTAAGGGCCGTCTTTAGGTCTTCCTTGCTAGAAATTGTCCTTTGTCTGGTTTTTCTATCAAGGTGCTCCCACAGATGCTCGATCGGGTTAAGGTCTGGAGACTGCGGTGGATGATCAAGTGTCTTAGGAGTCCGGTACAGTAGCCACTCTTTCACAATTTTGGCCGTATGCTTTGGATCGTTGTCCTGTTGGAAGACCCAGTTTCTAGACAAGCCTAATTTCTGGACGCTAGGGGCAACGTTGTCCTTCAAAATATTTAAGTAGTCTATTTTGTTCATAGTTGAGTCTATAAAAACCAGACTACCGACACCTGCCGCCGCCATGCAGCCCCAAACCATAACTGAGCCTCCACCGTGTTTGACAGTGTTGGTAACACACTTTTCTTTGAAGGCTTCATTCTTAGCACGCCATATTTTAGGGGGTTTTTTTGCACCAAAAATTTCAAATTTGCTCTCATCGGTGTATAATATGTTTTCCCAAAAAGCTGGAGCCACATTTTTGTATTTTTTTGCGAAATCCACACGCTTGCTCTGATTCGCCTTGGATATGCATGGCTTCTTGCGTGGTATCCTTCCATATAGGCCATTTTTGTAAAGCGCTCTCCTGACTGTACTGGCACTTACTGGTTTGCCTGATGTCTGCGTTATATCTTGAGACAATTTAACTGCACTTGAGGCTGGATTTGCCTTTACCTCTCTAACTATGGCTCTGACTTCAGTACCACTAAGACGCCTTGGGCGTCCAGATCTCGGTAAATCTCCAACCAGATGATGTTTGGCGTATTTATCAACAATTTTTTTTATTGTGCAGTGGTTCCTACCCACGATTTCAGCAATTTCACGTAAGGATTTGCCTTTTCCTTTTAAATCTAATATAATTTTCCGAGTGTCAAACGATGTTTGCTTTCGCATAGTCAGATTATTTTCTTTTGCAAATTTTTATTTATTTTGAACCCTTACGGTCGAACGATTTTTTTTACATATCTACGAGAAGGTCGACAGATTTAGACTAAAAAACTAAAATGAACATTCGTAATAATGCATGTCCCCGTAGCGGAGCCTTCCGATTTGCTTAGCATTAAGCGGAGCTTTCCGATTTGCATAGCATTAAGCAGAGCCTTTCGATTTCTATAGCATTAAGCCGAGCTTTCCGATTTGCATAGCATTAAATACATGTCCCCGTAGCGGAGCCTTTCGACCGTTAAGGGTTAGTTAGTATAAATCAGCTTAACGCTACTTTTAGTGCAGTAAAGCACGTGGTCAGTACAAATTTTACACAAAACACTTATGTTCTTCCCCGAAATATTCAAAAAAAGGTAGCAAGTATTACAACTGTTTACTTTTTTGACACGAAAAAATTGGCCTCTTTTTAATTAAAGAGAATTTTTTCTGGTTGTGAGTTACTTATGTTTTTTGTTTTTGTTGATTTGAGCTCCTATTAAATAATTCTTGATTTCCTTATACTTATTTGTAATATTGTGTTAATAACTTCATTGTAATAAAACTATTAATATGAGAAATTAAGGTGTTTACTTTCTTTTGACACTCACTGTATATATATATTTTGCACGCCCCATTTTTATGTCATAATGATTTATTCTTTTGGCAAAAATGTTAAGTTTTGAAGTATTTTCACCAATTTTTGTGTAAACGAATATTCAAATATTTAATTATACATACAATAAAATATATAATATATAAAATATATATTTTCTTTGTTGATGTTCTGAAAAAAAAATTAGAGTAATTCACATATATGTATAAACTTAAGTTTCTGCTATTTCTAAATATTATTTGTCTGAAGCAATACCATCGAGTTCATTGATTGCTTCATCCTCTACGTCATCGCCTTCGTCTTCTTCTAAGTCATCCTCTTCATCTTCTTCGTCCTGCAGATCACCATCATCGCTTTTATATTGAATTTTCAAGCTTGGTGATTGCAACAGCGCGATTACTTCTTTTGTTGGGTTCTCGATTCTACAGCAAAGAGTCAGGAACTTTCTAAGGCTTGGTCAACAATATCTGTTACATTGTCCAGTAGATTACATTACATTTTCTTGCATGGCCCCTTCTATCTCTCTTATAAAATTTATTTTAGGATTAAGATGCATTTTCTCCAAAACAGCCAACGGACAGAAACTGTGTATAATTGAACAGTTTGCGATATGGGGTACGGGTCCAAAGATACTTATTCTGATATTCTCCAAAAACGTTTTCACAAAAAGGACTCACTTTTTGGCCTATCATAGTAATATGTACCCCATTTAAATTTTTTTCCCAAATTTTTTGAATTATGTGCTGTTGAACTACGTTCTCAGAGCGATTGTTGTTAGACAGAAAAGAAAAGAAAAAAAAAAGCATCAGCGCAGTGTTCAGATTAAAGATTTATGTAAGCCCACCGTGCCATGATCATCTCTATCCAAATAAATTACAAATGATCCAAAAAAAAAAACACCTACGACTCTACCTCATACTGCTGGTCTCGGAAACGAAAAAAAAAAAAATTAGTTACAATTCATATTTAATACTTTTATTTAAACTCTATGATATAATTTATGCATGTGCTTACAACCTAGAATGAAATTTAAGCAAAATGAAATTTAGTTTGGGATTGAGGTATTTACGTTAACCTAAGTAATATCTACTATTAAATTGTATTACGTTATTTTAGTTTTTGACGTAACGCCAATGAGTGCAAAAAAAATATAAGAGAGAATAAAAAAACTAGAAAGCTCGGATGGCTGCGCATGCGCAAATAATAAACATTATCGCAGCAAAGAGAGAGGTTAAGATTAGAATTAAGAGCTGCATAAAAGGTTTAGTTAATATTAACTTTTAACTTAAAACATAGTTAAAATTTTCTTTTTTTTTTGTTGCTGGAACTTAATTATTAATAATAAGAACACGCTTTATGCACGCACAAAAAAAATAATTTTAACCAAAAAAAACTACCAACACAGAGCTTTATGGTTCTCTTCTCCTCTTTATGCTTTTGCTACCCAACGGAATTATGAGAACCGAAAGAGCATCGCTCGCAAAAAAAAACTACAATTTAAGTTTTAAACCTAAGATTAGGTTAGGTTAGGGCGGCAGTCGGGACCTAACGTCCCAACTCACTTAGGCCAGAGAATTGGCCCGTTGTGATACCGCTGGGTGGGCCTTACACCACCCTTCCCCCACTCAGGAGGTCCCCTATACGTTTTCAAAATCACGCCCATCCGGCGGCTTTAATAAACCTCGAGAGGCTTCTTGGACTCTTTTCCGAGTGCTGGGATAGGTCATTATGATTTTAGGAATCGGAGCCTTGTCTTACACAGCCCAGGGCAGTGATAGAATAAGTGCTCCACCGTCTCCAGCTCCTCCTCATCTCCACAACTTCTACAGAAATCGTGAGGTGCGTTGAGCCTTGATGCATGGATACCCACCAGCCAGTGTCCGGTAATTGCCCGGATAACTGTCGAGCACTGAGCTCTATTTAAATCGCAAAGTTGCTTTGTTCTCTTTTTGCAGTATACCGGCCATGTCTGCCGTGAGATTCTACACGTGTTCGATATCCGATTCCACGCTTGATTAGCAGCTAGAGCAAAGTGGTCCTTAATACTCAATTTACAGCTGGCCATAGGTATACCCAGACGCTCCTTGTCCTGAAGGAGGATGCTGGTAGTTCCTCTTCTTGCCAGTTCATCCGCAATGCAATTGCCCTCAATGTCCCTGTGTCCCGGGACCCAGATGAGGTGGATCGAAAACTGTTCTGCCATCTCCTCGAGAGATGAACGACAGTTGTTCACTGACTTCATGCATGATGTCATGGAGGCGAGAGACTTAATAGCCGCCTGGCTATCTGAGTAAATACAGATATTGTTGCTACAAATTGGTAGGTTTTTAATTATCGAGACGGCTTCCTGAATTGCCATGACTTCAGCCTGGAAGACACTGCAATGATCTGGGAGCCTAAAAGATATTCTTACGTTGTGTTCCTCAATGTAGACGCCTCCGCCAACGCGGTACCGTCCGTGAAGATTTTTGTTGAGCCAAAAATTGGAAAATGGGTCTCGAATGCTGTTCAAAAGTGTTCCTGTGGGGAGCAGTAGTCCGTACCATCAGGAATTAGAGGATTACCATTAAGAATCCGAGAGTGACCGAAGTCTAGGCCATTCCATTTTCTTGCCTCTCTCATACGTAGAGCTGATAGAATGGCTATTTGCTTTCCCACTTTATCCAGGGGCAATAGGTTCAGGATGGCATCTAATGCTTCATTTGGGGTGGAGCATAGTGCCCAGCTGATAGTTAATTCTGCAGTCCGCTGAACCTTACTCAGCTTTTTTAGGACGGTTTTCTTGTCCATTGAAGGCCACCAGATTGAAACTCCGTAGAGGAGAATCGGTCTCACGATGGCAGTGTATAGCCAGTGGACTATATTAGGAGACATGCCCCTTTTAAGACCAATAGCCTTTCTGCATGTGTACAGGGCGATCGTGGCTTTCTTTCTTCGATCTTCCGTAAGATCTCTTAATATACATATTTGTTCCCTGCTAAAATTAGATAGAGTGAAACTAATGGCCGTTAGCGTTTACTCGCTGTTGTATTGAGCAATAATGAAGCGGATCCTATGACATTGGTGAGAAAACTGAACGTGGTTTATTCATTAAACTTTTCGAGTTCACGTTAAAGAAAGACAACTTTTTAGCTGAATGCATCAAAAGTATTCCGAAAAATGGAAAATACACGTCTCCAGAAATACAAAATATGTCTCCAGTTTCTGATGTGAGCGCTAATGTAAGACGGAACCAGAGACAAAAACAACCGCGAAAACATAGCTATCGTTAGTAGATACGTCAAGGAGGGAAAAGCTCGAGAATCATTACTCAATTTTATCACAGCTCAGGATTTTGACGCTAAAACATTTACAGAGAAAACTATGACGAGTGGTCAAAAAGGCGGTGTTTCTGGTCTCCTAGAACAACGTCTAAATCGTAAAATTCCTTACATCGGACCATTGTTCGATTGCTACCGCAACGATGGTCTGGTCATTTTGCAATTACACCGGTTGTGTCATCTAACTACGCTGAAATAAATCGAGTGCTGGATCAAGTAGTCACCCAGTCAAAATTATTCAACGCAGAAGATACTAGTGCAAAAAGTATCGGAATGAAAGCAGTTATAAAGACAGAAGAATTTCGATTTTGCTTGATTTTTGCTAAAAAGTTTTTGGGGCTCTTACATCCGGCAGATGCTGTAATGCAGTCACGAACAGCGAGTTTGAAAGACGGACTAAACGTTGTAAAGTCAGTTCTTCAACAACTTTAAGCGATGGGATCAAGCGAGAAGAAACTTGAGTTGATTTTAGAAGATACAAATAAGTTGATACCTATCGCAAAATCCATGGAAAAAACGATAAACAAACGAACATACAGGAATCGAAGATGAAGCTGAAACAAATTTAGAATGAATGTCTTGATCTCATCATAAATGAAATTAATCGACGCTTCTCGGATAATCAAGAGTTTGTCACTGCTATTTCCAGCATAAACGAATTAAAAACCGATAATTTGAACATTTTTGAAGAACTAGGTAATTTGAAATGAGTAACAGTCAACATGGAAATATTAAGCCTTTTACTAACATTATCGAATTCATATATTTTAGGGTTTAAAAGTTCCTTGTAAAGAAGAATTGACAGTTGTGAAAAACTGCTTGATGAATTGGGAAGCGAAGACGCGATCAATAGGCCACAGCGCCTGCCAATGGCCCATCCTCGCATGGCTGATCTTGTGTACTTGGCTTTCGAAAGTCATCGCCAAAATGCGTTGGACTAAAAACATGATTCTCAGAAATTTTAATGATCGAAAAGATCGTAAACTGCTGTTGTACTAGATTTGGTCAACTATACATATTTTCTGTATCTTTTTTTCAGAAATATTATTTAAAAAATACATAGCATTTAGGTATCATTCTTTAAATCATTTGTTGTGAGTTTTGGGCCCGTACAACTAGGTAGGTCTGACTACGGCCTGCAATTGCTTAGCAGTAACATTATTTTACTACTCCTCTTTCAACTTAACCTATTATAAATTAATTTTTTCCAAAAGAAATGTGACATGTATTTAATTTTCGCGAACCCCTTAAAATATGTTTTATTGTATTGGGTGTAATATGTACTGCGACCCAAGTGGATCTACTGTACCCATGTTTTACTGTATTCTCATAAAATTCAAAAGTTATAAAATTTAAATCAAATGCATAACGCAAAAATTTTATTAATTATATGAAGAGCCAAAGCGAAAATATATTAATTTTCCGACGCCAAGAATTCGCTGTATATGTATACTAAAGTCGTTAAAAGGAGATCATTATATTCTTGTACGAAAAAACAGTGTACTTGAAAAATATAGATTAGTTATAGGGGAAAAAGTTCAGCTACATAAGCAAGCTTATTGCGACCCAACCCCAGATTTTTTTTTGAGTCTGATAGGTCTGAACATAGTCTAGGGGCCAGATTTGAAAAATTTGGTGATTGGGATACCAATTGGTGGTCCAATTCGGGAAATTTTTGCCATGGTGACTAGGGTCGCAATCAGCTATTGCCACACCCACTTTACGAATAACTGTAACATGTGCTAGTTGCCGCCGCACAAGAGTTTACCTAATTTGCCAATAGGGCAATGGGAAAACTGCTTGAACTGCTTGTTGAGAGTAGCGGTGAAAGTACTCTCACCAAAACTAAGAAAGTACAGCGGCCTTGGGTTCGCTTTAGTTGTCTTAGTATTAGTGCGTTGATCACGCCAATACTAGCAAAGGTACCGTATTAGTGACTAGGGTGAAAGTAGTAGTGCAAAGGTATAAGTGTAGAGTAGGTGTAAGATATAATATTAGGTACGGCGAGCTCTGTCTTACCAATTGGGATAGATAGAGCAGTAGAGTGCCATTTAGTAGTTATTAATATGGCTTTAATTCCAGGATTTGGCGGCGATCCATGTGCAAGATAAGTGAGTGAAAAGTGATCAATGAGTGTCACTCTGCGAAGTCAGAGAAAAGTAAATCAAAAGGTGCAACGAGCAAAGTAAAATGGTGAAAAAAAATCGTCCTTGGAAGGACAAAGGAAAAAAAAAAACCAACTAGTAGCGCACCTAGTGCGACAGCGACGGAGTTAATATGTTTTTGTGAACAAGCCGCGCCAAGTTTTGCCACCAGGGTTATCAATAATTTATACTAGATACATATTTTGAATATATCGTTGTTTTGTACATAAACCAGAGGTTCCTTACAGGCATATCCAAATACTCTTACGAAACATCCAGTTTGATGAAGCAGAGATACCACAGTATTCGGCCTTTGCCTGGGTTCGGTTGTTTGCTTTCAATGGTTGTCCAGCACAAACTAAATGGAGCAGCTTACTTAATATTTTACTGAAGTCTATTTGCAAGCATATGCTAAAATTAAATGAATTAAAAAAAATTTACTAACTTATCAAGCTACCCTCGTACTTTTGTCTCGTCGCCCCTACAGTAGCTAGTATCTTAAACTTTCAAGCTCTAAACATTATTCGGAATAAGTAATAATAAATTATATTTTTATTTGTGGCTCTTTACAAAAAAAAAAAGACAATTTTAATATAAATTTATTAAACTTAAACAAAGCAGGAATTTTTAGCCAAGAAAAGCTAAATATATATTAAATATGTATATATATGTAAGTGTATACCGCAGCTTGTAGACAGACATAGGCAAGTGTTTTGGATAAAGTCTTTGTATTCCTAGGAGCTGGTTTAACAAAATCTGTTGCATTCCTTTTGGGCGTAACTTTCAGAACTTTTTAAGGTATCCATAGCAACCCATTTGCATTAAGATTCTTGGGCTCTACAAGGTAAAGATGCGCAAAACACACACAAACAATAAATTGCTCATAGATAGATATGATGCCATATATGTAACACTTTAATATCTTAATAGGTTAACTCAGTTTTGAGTTGGTTTTGTTTTTTTTTTTTTTGGTTTAGTTGGTGTTGTTGAGGTTTTATTTGAAAGAAATATACATAAGTATTTCTTGTTCAATAGAAAAAATTGTTATTTTTCATGTATTGCATTTTCATGAGTATTCTGAATAAGCTAATAATAACTATTTAATTCATTCTTTTACTTTTATTAAAATTTTTTGGCTTTGGTTTTCTTTTATTTGTGTTTAAATGTAGTTTTACGAAAAAATTTATTTATTCTTCTTCCTCCTCCTCTTCTTCTTCCTCCTCCTCTTCTTCTTCCTCCTCTTCTTCCTCTTCCTCCTCTTCTTCCTCCTCCTCTTCATCTTCCTCAGCCTCCTCATCCTCTTCCTCGACAACCTCCTCCTCGACTTCATCTTCATCCTCGACGATGTCATCGTCGGCCTTGGCATCTTCCTCGCCTTCAGGTGTCTCGGGCTCACCGGTTTTTTTGCCTGGTCGCTCGCCGAACCACTTTGGCAGTTTGGCTATTCGAATCGACAGATAGAGTATTAAATTAATTTCTTATTATACATAATAATTGTCCTAATAGTATAGTGTGAGCACACACAAAAACATAGAAAACATAGCACGACATTGAACAATCAAGAAAATTATGTCTGATGTCTGATGTCTAATGTCCGACTGTTTTATGTAATATTTGTCGCTGTTGTTTGCTGTTGTCTACCAAATTTAATGTACATACATTTTTGGCGGCCGGTGTATTGTTCCTTCTTCTCATTCCAGATCTTCTCATTCGAATCCTTGGTGATCTCATCAAAGCCCTGAAGTAGCCGTATATGTTCGTTTGTGTGTGTGCATGTGTGTGTGCGAATATGTGAGCATATTATGCAAATAGTGTTGATATACATAAAACATAGTATCAAAACATAGAAAGAGAAAAAAATACAGAACAGACGTTAGGCATGAGTGTATGAAAATGATTCCCAACTAACTAATCTATTTTGTTAAAAGGCGACCCCCAGCGATATAGCTATAAAAATATTCCGTGTCCTTATTAATTCAAAATAACTGACGTGAGTGTACCTAGTTGTGTAGACCCAAAAAAAATTAAAAAATGATATAATGGAACGCTTAACGACCCAACTAGTTGGTCACGTTGTGCTGTGGCTTTTTAAACAAACATAGAACATAGTAGACAAGTTGACGCAGAGAAGATACAAAAGGTAAAATATAGAATTTTTGCGCTTGGGGCGCTTACATTTTGTGCGTTGAGTAAACCTTTCCTGTTTTTCTTGCCACGATTTTTCTAAGTTTTCCGCATACACCGTGTTATAACCCTATTAAAAAAAAAAAATAGTTCCAAACATAGTAGAGCCCACAAGAACACCACCCAAATGCCAATGGTTTATATATTGGCCAACGTATACTTACACCCTCGAAGAGCTTCTTCTTATCATCATAAGAGCGGGTGTCGACACGTCGCTCATATTTGGAGGCGACTTGAATCTTGGGCTGTAAACGGTAAACGAAACGTGCGTTAGTTAGTGGCTCTCGGACAGAGCACAAGTTTTATTGTACTTACCGGGTATTTGCCAGTCAAAGCTTCTGGGTCGAGACCCTTCTTCAAGGCTTTGTGCCTGAGCTGTTGCTTCTGTCTTTCCTTCAACTCTTTCAACTACAAAGAGCACGCTATTTAGTAATAATTTAAGATCAGCAGCTGGTAGTTCCACTTACATCGTAGTCCTGACGTTTCTGCCTTTCTTCCAAGTCATACTTCTCAGTTTCCAATTTGACAATGAGCTCCCACAATTCCTGAGCCTTCTCACGCAATTTGCCCTCGGTGAAACCTTCAATGGCCAATGGCTTAATGCGGAACGACAACGAGATCTTCTTCTCCTCCTCCAATTGCTCCTTAGTCTTGTTACGTTCCATGGCAGCGGACGAGAGTCCCAACTATATGTGCGTGCAATTTTCGGTTTTGTTTCAATAATCAACAGGACACATTTCGTTGTGTTTTGTGTTTTTTGTAATGTGTTGGGTTTTTTGGTTGGGTTTTTGGTTTTCGGTTTGTTTTGATCACATCGGATGGTTATGATTTCGATTACGTTACGTTTGGTACATGGTACAGTACAGTTAACAGTGAGTGACAACATACAGACACACAAAGAGAGCGGGTGAGCGCATGGAAGGCACATGAAAGAGACGCATGTTTTGTTTTTTGTGTGCGTGTGTTTTTTTTTGTAGTAGTGAGAAAAAAGAAACGAACAATTTTTTTTGTTTCAGTA
Organism: Chymomyza fuscimana; assembly: GCA_949987675.1. NCBI lineage: Eukaryota > Metazoa > Arthropoda > Insecta > Diptera > Drosophilidae > Chymomyza > Chymomyza fuscimana. The sequence goes on along the minus strand of OX465090.1, from coordinate 3,802,384 downwards.
AAGTGTTGCAGTTGTTGCAGTTTTTGTAGTGGTTGTTGTTGGTATAAGCAAAATGCATTGCATGAGTGTGTGCGTAAGGCAGACAAACGAAACGGGTACAATATAAATTAAGTGTAAAAAAAAGAGTCAAAAAGAAAAGAAATTTTTTTTAAAGAAACGTAGCAATATTTTTGCAAAATGATGAGTGCGAACGATTTGTATATAAAAAAAAATAAAGGTAGAAGAGAACGAGATGGTTTGGGAAAGCGTATCAGTTGGCTGCATTTATGGAATCTCATATAATTACCACGCCTGCCTCTTTCTTTGCAATGGTGAAGTTGGGTCCCTTCTTGTCCTTGTCCTTCATGGCCTGCAGCATAGCCTGGCGTTTCTTCTCAGCCTCTTCGAGACGCATGCGTTTTTCTTCAATATCGCGCTGCTTCTTCTCTTCAGCCTCGCGCACGCGACGCTCCTCCTCTTCCTTCTTGCGCTGGGCCATTTTCTGCTCCTCCTCGGCGCGCGAGATCTTACGCTTGGCCTGCTTCTCCTTGAGTTTCTTCAGCTCATCCTCCTCCTTGGCTCTCTGTTTGCGCCATTCGCTGATGTATTCTTTCAGCTGTTCATCAAGATCGGAGCGCTTCTGATCCTGACGCTTGATGAACTCTGGATCGCCCTCACCTCTGCACAGCGCCACAGTACAGTCACGACAAAAGCAAAACAAGATAAACCGCATTAGTTTAATGGAACGTAATAGCAATAATACGCTGGGGTAGCTGCTAGTACTAGGTCTACATAAGTCTAAAATTATTAACATTGACGGAATTCATTATTATTATTATTATTATTATATTTTATTGATCGCGTAATTTGCTGCTGATATTTTTGGCTGGTTAAGAATTTTACAATTAGTGGCAACCAACTGTTGGTGTAAGCGTTAAGTCTAACGACATCATCTATAGGGTATACAGTTGCCGGCTTAAAACATGGTTTACATGGACTACACACTAGTTAAAAAATAACAGTAATTAAAGCCAAAAAAAAAAAAATACAGACAATCGAAAAAAAATATATATAGCAGTTGACATCTTCTTTGGCGTTTGGCGTTTGGCGCACTGTGTTGAATTGTGGTGAGTTGAGCGGCGGCTTATGTGTTGAGTAGTGGCATGGTGAGTATGCAAGCTACGGTTACACTGGGCTAACTTAACATAACATTAAGGGTTTAGTATGTTTAACTTTTTTTAATATTTTTTTTTTTTTATTTTTTAATACACATTTTGTATGGCATAGACTTACTCGGCTGGTGTCTGAGGTGGTTTTCTATACGTGAGGCATTGAGGTGGCAACAAACATGGAGTGGTTTTGAAATATTTTGGTTTTATGTTTCAAAAATAGTTTTTTGTTTTTTTTTTGGTTGTTTTATATCACACATTCACGATGAAGTACGCAAAAACACGTGTTGGGTTTGCAATTTGTTTTTTTTTTTTCGGTTGTATATATATATATATATATGTATATATATTTATATATATAAATATATAACAAAAATGTTTTGCATCGTTTGTACAAACAAAAACGGTATGTAAAAAATCGTTGAAAAGAAAGAGAAAAACATTTTGGTTTAAAAAAAATTGTTGAAAATGGTGTATAACGAACTAAAAACAAATTTCAAATAAAAAAAAAAATCAAACGAAAATCATAATAAAAAATATAAGGTAAGTACGTATTTGTTTTTGCTGTTGTTGTTGTTGTTCTTGTAGTTGGTTGATTGTTGTTGTATTTTCTGACATGTTGTAGCTGTAATTGTTGTTCATTCTAAAACTAAATTCCAAGCAACGAACTGTAAGCTCTAAATATAATACAAATGCTGTTTTTTTTTTTTTTTGTGTTTTTTTGTTTTGGTAACTTTTGCATAGACCGTTTTTTTGGTGCATTCAAAAAAGAAAACCAACGAAAATAATGAAACATTCGCATTGCTTTATACAAAAAAGAAAAATGATTGAAAGGTTTTTCAAACGGTTTGTGGAAATGGTAACGGACTAGGTAAATTTTTGGCTTGCAATAGGATAGACATAAGTTGAACTTAAAAAAAAAAAAAAAAAAAATAGTGTCGGCAGTGTTGCCACATTCCGGTATAGGAATAATGTTTAGCTTGATATGATTTGAGACACCCATAAAAACCGATTGCAACATTTCTTTTGAAAAAAGTCTAACCACTAATTATTTTTTGATATACACCCAAAAAAAAAAAAAAAAGTATTAAGTAAGTACTTTTAATACATTACGCTCAATACGTTTTACTTGAAACAAATACGAGAAATTCTTTGTCATTCGGTTACGCAATTACTTACTTCCTGCAATAAGAAACGGAAGAGAGAGAGGGAGAGAAAGAAAGAAAAATAATGTTTTACAATCTTTCGTGTCTTAAATTCTTAATTGGTGAACAAAAAGCCAGGCCAGCGATAGGCGAATTTTACGTTTTATTTTTTCTTAGAGAGAAATTTTGGAGTTTTACTTTTTGGCAGGGTATACAAGGACATGTTAACGGCTAGACAAATACATTTGTTGATTTTGATGGCGGGATACGGGTGGGTACACATAATATAAATACATAGCTTTATATACAATAATGCCAATTTTGTTTTATTTTTTTTGTTTTGTTTTTTTGTTTTGGGAGCTAAATACTTTGTTGGTGTATTTGACAGGAATAAGTGTTTTTGGATGGTTGTGGTTGGTTTTTTCGTTGGGTTGCATGTGTTTGTGTATCGGTTTTGGTTTTTTTTTTTTTTTGTTAGTAAATTTTGCTAGAATCAATCGAAATGTATACAAATGACAGAGAAAAAGAGACACAACAACAAGGCATTTAAAAAAAAAAATATATAAATATATATATTTATAGAGTATATAAGATTAAGCGCTTTGTCGACTGCCGTTTGCTCTAAAAATTCTAAAGTTGAGCATATTTTTTTTAGGGCAGTCAATAAAACGGCTTAAAAATAAAACAAAAAAAAAATAAAAGCATGATTGATGCATACAGACAAAAACACAAGTCATAGAATTCGCTTGGGATTTTTTTGAATTTTTTAAGCGTCTGCACATAGATTTCGCACATAAGACAAATAAACAAAATCAAAAAAAAAAAAAATTAAAATTTCAACTAAAAATTGTAATCAAAAATAACCAAAAGAGCTGCTTGCACAGTGGTTTCAAAAACTACTTACGTCTCCTCTTTGGTTTCCTCGACAACCTCCTCCTCCTCGGAACTGCTGGTTTGTGCGTAATTAACATGGGTGTAGGTGTATGTGTATGTGAAATTTATAGTTTTTTTTTGTTAACAAGTGCAAAAAACAATTTGCAGGTGCAGTTTGATGCAATTGTTGATGATGGTAGTCGTTGTTGTTGTTGTAGTAGTAGTAGTAGTTTTGTTGTCGAGCAGTTGTTTTTGTTTTAATTTGGTTTTTTTTTTTTTTTAAAGAAACAAAACGACAACATTAGCAGTTGGTTGATTAAAATGAGATCAACGTTTTGGGGGGTTTCACGGTACGGGGGTTTTCACAGGTCAACAGGTCAACAGGTAAATTCGGGTTATGGGCCATTGGGGTTTTGTTTATAAATATTCACATAGAAGTAGAAAGTGTAAAAGAATACAGATAAAACATATGCCACACCATGAGACAAAAAAAAAAAGAAGAAAAATTAAAAACACGCACACGCGTTAAGAGTTAAGTGTGTGTGTGCGTGTAGACTATTAAAATATATATTGTTTTTTCTTTGCGCCTTTTTACAAAAAATTCACTTAGATTTTTACAAAATTCTTCTTTAAGATTCCAACTCTACAAGCTTTGCATAATTTGTGTCACAACTTAAGCTTTAATAGTTACAAACGTTACACACTGCGCATACTTGATTTTTACTACCGCATATAACTCGCAAAAGTATGCAATAGATTTTGCGCTTCTCTTTACTTTAATCCTTTGTTCACTTGAGCTTTAGCTTGGTCTTTTACTTACGTGTACTCCTCATCGTCGGACATGGTTACGGTTTAGGGTTGAAAAAACCTGCAAGAGCAAGAGAAACTAACGTTAGGCACAGACAAGTTTTATATTTATTTATTTTATTTTCTTTTTGTATGCCCAGCAGTATTTGCATTACTTTTCCGCTATAAATTATTTGCATATTTTCCCTGACACCGAAATAGAAAACACACTTGGTTGTTGTTGTAGTTGTTGTTGTTGTGGTTGTGGCTGTCGACGCCTTTAACGCCGCCTTGATATGACTCTAAAATTAGCTACTAACTACAAGCACAGGCAGCAGGCAGAATCCGCTGTCATAACTGCATATATGTAGGTATATATTGTATATACATATATGTATATATGGCATTTATAGATATTGTGTTATACATAGACCAATTTGATATAGCCGGCAACAATGTTATACTTTGCAATATACTATCATAATTTGCGCTCTTACAAAATCATTTAATTTGCCTGCTATATATATATATATATATATATATATATGCACATATTTATGTCTCTGTGTGTGTGAGTGAGAGCGAGTATAGCTCATGTCTGTGTATAATTTTACTTTTGAGTTTTCGTAAAATGCGTTCTCTTGCGTTAAAAATAGACGCAACGTATTGAATTTCTTTTGGCGCTTTTAAGCTTTTTGCCTCTCGATTTGAAAGTTTGAAAAATTTTTTACCTTGGCACTAAATTCAAAAGCAACAACTATATATCACAAAAACAAATGCCAAAGACAAAATACCATTGTCAAAAAGCCGCACACACACACGCACACACCTTTGCTGCATACTTTAACTATACTATATATAATGCCTAAATTTGCTTAGTTGCACATTTTTGTATGTGTTGGTATGTTAGCATATATATTTATGCAGTCTTGGCGTCGATTTGTATACATTGCTACAAGTATCTTGCATTTCATACTTAACGTGTGCAAAAATAACAAAAAATGCTAAATTCAAATACATTTGTACATTATTTTTGGGTCATACAAACGCCAAAGTTTGACCACATGCCAAACATGTGCACCCATGCAGTTACTAGCGCTATCCATCATAAATGCATCTATGAGATACTAGGGCTGACAACTATTTGGCTAGAGAATTAGGCAGCTATTGCTATAGCCTATACCAACGATTGCCGGTAAATAAAATTAAAGTCGCAAGCATATCGTTTATAATTAAGATAGATCGATTTTTTGGCTATTATAGATGCTTGTCAAAATTCCTTTCATTGCTATGACCATAATAAGCCTAGAATATCATTTAAATGTGAGTTATGTTTAAAACTGATAAATCATTGAACGCTTTGACGTTAGTAGTTTTTGGCAATCTTCATTCATTTCGAAGCTTTCTATTGTATAAAGGCAGTTTGTTGGAAGGTGGAAAACCTGGCACAATTTTTGGTGAATTTCCTTCACCATAGACATATCTGAAAATTCTGTCAATATTAGCAGTTTTTTTTCGCATCTAACCTCACTTTAAGTAGTCTTCTAAAATTCTTTAAACAAGCACTCAGCTATGCTTCATATCCAAAGTTTTCTTTATCACAATTTCAAGGTTCTGTAGTTGCAGAGCCAGCAGAAATACATATGCCAATTTTTGGTGTGATAGAATTTTAGCAACAACAATTTCTTGTATAAAGCCAACGAAATGTAAATCTCAAATCAAATCAATGATTAATGTGTGTGTGTACGTTATATAGTATATATATATATATATATATATATCTATGAAATTAGAACAGAATATTGTGAGAGGCCCACATAAAAGCGCTCTGTTCTTCTGGCTATCCAAATTTAGAAATATTCCAGCAATGTGTCAAATTTTTGTATATATCTCGCCTAAATGTTGCGTGTGTGTGTGTTATATCTAGAATATATGCGTGGGTGTTAGGTCGAAACTAAGCATGTGTTAGTGCAAGCGTTTGGTGCGCCATCTTGCGGACAGTTTTGTTGGCTGCCTTGCAGCGCCTGCGCATTGTGAGAGCACACAAATAGTTCAACTCACACAAGCGCACAGCGTTTAGCTGTGTGCGTCTGTGTTTATGTGCTGGCCATTTTGCCAAGGTAAACACACACGCACACACACGCAGAGCGCTATACACCAAAGCACACTCACACAAGCGCACAAAGTTCGCGCATCTTATTTTTAAAATTTGCTTTTGCTTTAACTCAAAGATCATATAACACTTCTTTGGCTCTCTTTGCGCTCTCAATTATTTTAGTTTTGTTTTTCTTTTTTCTTTTGTTTTTGTAGTCCTGCTCGTTGTTGTTGCTGTTGCCGCTGTTGTTGTGCTTGTTGTTGTTGCTCTTAGTTGTCGAGGCTGGCATTTATTTTTAGCATTTTCAGGCATTGAAAAAAAAATTACAAAAAAAAATAATTCAAAACTTAATGTTAATTTAACTGATTTTTAAGCAACTTTTTGTTTTTTTTTTCACCATACAATTGTTTGACTGTTTTTCAGCACGCGCAAAACACTTTAAAAAAAATTTCAAAAAAAAATTGATTGAAAAAAGTAAATTTTTCTTTTTTTTCTCTTTTGTTCATTCACACGCAGGATTATATAATGACAGTTTCCATGTTATTGTTAGTTTTACTTTTTCATTTCGCTGTGCGTTTTCATTCAAAAAAAAAAATGTTCCTCGTAAGGATTTCCGCTTTATAAAATTTGATTTCATTTCATTTTTGTGTTTTTTTTTAACATACAGAAAAAAAAAATTAACTTTTTCTTTGTTTTCTATACTTTTTTTTTTAGTTTGGCAGCCGTTTGACCAACTTACTTAGGGAAAAAGAAACAAATTGAAATCTCAACTAAAGTCCGAGCAGCTGACGTAGTAGGAGCGAATGCTGCGGTTCGACTAAACAGACTGACGATCCAAAGCGTTGCTACACGTTATGTTAAAGAATTTTCTTTGGTTACGGAAAATGAAAAGCATTTTCCCACCACTACACGCATAGCGCCTGCTATATAGACAAATACATTGGTATGAGTGTAATATATACGAATCTAGATCTAACAATTAAGCGTGCAAGAGAGAGAGAGAGAGAGAGAGAGGGCGCTCAGCGTGTACAAAAAGCGGCGCACAGTGGGCAACAAGTGGTAAGAAGCTGGGTGGGACGGGTGACAGTGGTTGACGACGACGACGACTACGCAATCAGGCAAAAAATTGTTGGCACCCATGCCACAGCAGCACTCAGCTATGTAATAACAGCAATAATACCGGAAGACAAACTTTGGAGCTACGAATTTTTAATGCTCTATATGCATTTTAAGGCAGGCATACTGCGGGCGCAAATTTTACATGCAAAATTGAATATGTAATTATTTAAAAATGTATCAACATACCACCAGAAATGTATCATATCATTAATGGCAACAAAAAATTATTCTGAACATTTTAAATTATTGGCTTTCTGAAATTGTATTTCAATCGTTTAAACTTTTGCTTTTTTCGTTTGTCAGCTGAACTAAGGTCGGTACGCAGTATTAAAAAAAGCTACTTTTTTTGCGGGCAAAAAGAACAGTGCTATGCATGTTGTGCCTAATTTGTGCTAGATGGCGCCAGCAGTTTCTTAGCTGATCATAATAAAAAATATACGGTCTGGGTATAAACGTTTTAAAAGAACATTTTCCATCAATGTAAATAAAATAGCTGTTATTACCGCTGGCGCCATCTAGCGTAAATTGCGCTAAAAATAGGCAGCACAATGTGCTTGCAAAGCTGTATACCAGAGAGCAAAAAGCTAGCATTTTTTTTTATGTGTTATGTTTTGTGTCGACGTTTTTTTCGATGCTGCGAACTGGCCTTAACTAACTAACATTAATCCCTTGTGTTTAAATTTTTTCGGAAAATAGTAAAGTATTTAAGCACCAAAAATTTCAGGCGGACGGTATGAAATAATAAATTTCGGCCTTGGGACATGCAGGACTAGATTGAATTTCAGTTTCAATTCTTATCGCTAATATCTATACTAGCACAGACCTGACTTACCCACAGACTGATTGGTCATCGACACACAGTGCAAACAATAAGAGCTAAAGGGTTTAAAATTACATGTAGTCTAGTTTTATAGTGTAGCTGAGCAAGGATTTTTAACAATTGTCTTCCCAAATGTGTTGAGAAAAGACTTTTCTAAGTTTTGAATATTTCTGGGAGAATGTGAATTGGGGGTAATAGATTTTATTTGTATGGGGGCTACAAATACTTATAGTAAAAGCTATCGACCAGCTCGAACAGTAAGTGCTATAGGGCTGAAATTCCTTAGAAGCACCAATGAAGTATTTTGGAAAACTCCGCTCCTAGTGGAGCAACAAAGGATCAAAGTTTTGTTTTTCCATCAAATCAACTTACAACTTGACATAGTGCTCTTTATGGGAATTAAAGAAATAACTTTTCACCGCGCTCAATGCGGAATGCGAAGATCCATAAAGTAGTTCAGGAATGATGTATTCGGATGCGAGTGAAGCTTCGATCCGGTCTTTCTTCCTTTTTTTTATTTATTGGCATTCAGCCTACTTTATACTAAGGCTATAAATCTAAAAAATTATTTTACAAAATTAACTACAATTAAACTAACAAAAATTATTTACATGATTTACAAAAATGAGGAACATTTCATTGGTTTCTCTGAATTTTAAATATACAATTTTTACTGAACTTTTCGGTTCTTTAGATCCGAAGGGTGTAGTCTTTTTAGCCTTCGCCTTGGTCTATGACCCGCAAGAGCACAGGCCAATGAATTTGGATAGGTTCCCAATCTACTCTCATACCTCCCGCTCAGTTTGTTTTTGGTGTCCCCTGTGAAACTTATGTTAAGGTCTTTATGTAGATTCCTATTCCTAACATACCAAGGAGCATCTGCTATTTTGGAATAAGTGTAAAAAAAAATTAAAATTATTTATTCTTATAAAATGAAAATGTTATAAGAATGAAATTTCATTGTGTTTAAAATAAAGTTTTATGATTAAGTGCACTTAAAAACGAAACCTCGCTGTAGTAACGATATTAACACTGATTTTAGAATGCAGCGTATACTATATAATAATATGCTTATATGCATTAAAGAAAGAATTGAATGTGCTTATATGAGGACTTGTACATTATCCCTAAATTTGTATTGCAAGTATTATATACATATATATATTTATATTTGCTTATTTACGAAAGCAATTTTAAAAGGTCATTGAGTTCTCAAAACGTTTTAATTTGCATAGAAGCTCTCTCTTTCATGTATCTGTTTAAATAAATATCAATAGGGCTTCTTTTTATTTGGAGAAAGTGAATATTCAGTATATTAAAAGAGATATCGAACTCTTAGACCAAATCTGCCTAGGCAATTAAACTATTTATTACCAAAATATTCAGCCGTGCTCCGGAAAACGAAAAACGAATGCGGTTTTGCGTGCTCCGGATAACGAATTTTTTTGTCGATAACATCCCCTTTTTATTTATGATAAATTCGTAAATTTCCCTAATTTTTCCGATTAATTCTCATGTTGCGTTGGCGCGAAATTATCCTTGTTTTGTCATTTTCATTAAAACATAGCTAGTTCTTTATTATTCTATCTTTTAAATAAAATTCCACAAAAATATTACTTTAGCAACAATATTTATTAAAATTAAACACGACTTGTTTGTTATATGGCAAAATTTTCTTTGTGTAACGCGGGAACCCTGTCGCACTTATCGTCATGTGTTCTTGTAATTAATTAATAATTATTTCAGTATAAAATTTGTACTTTTTTAAACACATTTTGCCTACTCGATTTAATTCCTCTTGCAACAAAACATTCGTTTTCAAACCACATGAAAAACTCGTTTTGGTGGAATTGGGTGTACCAAACATTCGGTTCCAAAACGAATCCAAATAAATTGTTCGGTTTCGTTTTGCGGAGCACGGCCGATTATTAAATTTCATAGATATCTTATAAGCATATCAAAGATACATATCGGCACAGCGCAAATCTTTGAGAATATTATTTAAAATCTGTTTCAGTTGTATCCTGTGTCAGAATTATTACCTCTAACAGTGCAATGCTTCTCAAAACTATAGGACACTTTGAATTATTTCTTATATAAAGAAATTCCAAATATAATTATGTTATCGGTTTATATGTTTTTTTTTTCTGAAATTTTGACCATTCTAAGCCGCTTGTCCTTATTGGCTATAATTCGGTCTCTCTCCTCTAAAGTAAAAGCCATACCTTGCGGCGTTTTATCATTAAATGAACAAAAAGTGATTTCAAAAATAAAAAAATATATATTTATGCCATCCTTACACTTAATGTCCTTATAATAGACTACTTCCTATAGTTATGGAACGCTTAAAATTGCAGAAAAAGTCGCCTGCCATTATCTACTACGAATAATCGTGTGAAGCGATAATGCAAAGGTCTAACGATAAATCGAAAGGTCCAATAACTCAGGCCAACATGGTTTAGTTGTTGAAAGCTAAGGGTCATTTCCTAAGTAGGTTGCTGCGTAGAATCTGAATCCGGGGTCAGAATTGGCCCATCACGTCAGGATTTTGAGATATTTGAGGTTATGTATCCGAAAACGGCGTTTTTTCCTACTTTTGAGATTATGTTCAAAGCTAATGACGTCGAAGGATATACTTTGTAACTTTGAGTAGCCATAACTTTGCGAAAAAAAATCGTAAATGATCGCTTGAACTTTTAAATTAAAGGGTAAGAGTCGTACTAACTGATACAACTGGAGTGACAGACCACAAAAAAACCCTATACCCCGGTATTTGTAGGCCTGTGTAATAGACAGTTATTGTGGCTTCAACTTCAAACTTCAAAGTGTCGTATAGTTTTAAGGAGTAGTGTATTTTAAAGAACATTATTAAATTTTGCTATTCTTGAATGCAATATAGATGACGAATATATATAAATGCTCGTAAAAGTTTTATCTACTCTTCTGGAAAAAAAAAGTTGGAGTTTGACAATTCGAAGGCTATTGAAGTGAAATCCAAAAAATTCCGGCAATGCAATTTAAGAACTTTGTAAATTTAATTAAATATTTTGTCAGAATTTCGATTTTATACAATTAAAATAGAAATACAGTCTTGGACGGATTCTTAATTAAAAAAAAAATAAAAACTTAATATATAGCTGTGGAAACTAGTTTATCTTATGATGCGGAAACCTCTTAAAGAACGCTGCACTCAGCTTATCCGAGCATTCAGACTCTTGGATAGGTCAAAAATTAAATTTGGTTGCTGAAAAATTTTTTTAAACACATTTTTAATTTTTAAATTGCATTTTTTTTCAGTCAATTGATAGATTCGTAGGGTATACTTTAGAAAACAAGGGCATTAAATTGAGGTCAGTCTTGTTGCCTAGTGTAATCATGGTCAGGGGGACACATTTGAATCAGTACGTAAAGCTGATCATTCTAAACAAAATTCATGACAAATGTAATATACCTTCAATTATCTAAATAAAGTGTACATCAACATAAAATTCAGGTGGGATGCTGGCCAGTGCGGTTCCGACCGGGTTATATTTTACCAGGCAATGCGTAACAGATTTCATCAACTGAAATATAAACTTTTTTATTTTATAAACAACCACACACCCACACAGTCTTACTTATACATAGAAAAAAAAAAATATATACACTCACACACTTCCAAAGGAAAAAATTCCAATTGGCTTTAAGACACATCACAGACTCTTCTCATGTATATAGTCGGTATATAAACATATGTATAACGTAATTGTGCGTTGGTGTTACGCATTTGTTTTTGGAATCAAATATCGTCGAACATAAATTTTGCAGCCATTAAATTTGTATAGACTATGAGTATATACATATGTATGTATGTACATATGTACTATACGTGTACCTATGCATAAAGAATACAAAACTGTCTAGAGCTAAATGTTCGCCAGTCTTTTTCACTAAGAGTGAAAATTTTAGACTACGTACAAATGAAATAGTTGTGAGTACATATACGTATATACATATGTATGTGCATATATCTCAACTACTTGCTATATACATACTACTTATGTATGTATGCAAGATTGCCACATAGTTGTAGCATTTGTTTAGAAGAGCTTGGGCGCATTGCACGCCCTTCACAATCAACCCACCGGTCGGTCGCTGGGCCATATTCTAATAGATGTTTCTTTAAATTTTTATATTTTTATTTTGTTGTTCTTTTTTTTAAATTTTACTCTAGTTGTAGTTGTTGTCGACGTCGCGCAACTTCGACGCAACGGTTTGGACGGCCTTAAAGAACATTGTTTTTTTTTTATTTTTTTTTTTTATCTTTCTAGCCATCTATATACATAGTATACTATCGATTCGATCTATTCGTCATTGTTCTGGTCTGATTTTTCTTTTATAGACTTTCTCTATTATTTGCATACCCTGCTCTGCACAGTGCGTACTTGTTTAGTTAACAGAGTTTGATCAGCTGAGTTTGATATCTGCATATTTTAGTGATCAGTGTTCTTTTATTTTATTTTTGAATTTATTTATTCAAAGCGGTACAACAAAGCGCAGTTGGCCTTACATTATAAAAAGGAATTTGAATTGAAAAAATGGATATGCCCGATGGGTGCACTTTTCAACCACATGCACCGACTCACATCATGAATTGGCCAGAGACAAGGATAAAAGGAAAAGAAATTTTACATTTTTTCAAAAACAAGACTCACAATTAAGAATTGGTCAAAGATGCTCGAAGAGCCAAATCAAGATGAAAGATGAAAGATAGAAAAAGTGATAGTGGATAAAGGCAGTTCGAAAGAGATGAACCTAGGCTAGAAAGACTATTATTGCAAAATTGGATCTACAAATCTTTATATACATAGATAGATGAAAACTGACTAAACTATTTAAAGTAAAGGGTTCACTAAGTAGAGAAAATAGAAAAAATATTTCAATTCGAATATAGAGGGTAGTATGTACAACCATATATAGAGGGTGGGCCATTTGTTGATTGCATTTCATTCGTATATTTTCCATTAAAATTGCACAAATGTATATACCAAATGCAAGTTTGAAACTACTCGCCTACTGGCTCTATATGCGATTCAATCTCTGGCCTCAAAGATACATACTAAATAAATAATAATATCTCGTTGGGTTATCGATTGCGGTCCCAAAATTTTCCCGCCCTAATAACTAAAACAAAAAATGTAAGTTTTTTTTTTCAACGTAGTTTCTTTTAGATCAATTTCCCTTTCCCAGTCGTGTTCAATAGTCTCGAAACCATTTTTATAAAATGAACCACGAACCCAAAACATAAACATCCAACTTCACCTCTTGCCGAATCTTTTACCATCGAGCTATTCTTTTAAGTTTGGAGAAGGAAAATAATCAGAGGGGACTTAATCTGATGAATAGGATGTGTGTGAAAGCAATTCGAATTTTAGTTCGTACATTTTGTCCTTTGCGTTGGCGTCGATGTGTGAACTGGGGCATTGTCATGATCCTTCTTTTCCGCCAAGTTCTGTCGTTTTTCCTGGGTTTCATCATTGAAACGCTTTAATAAGTTCGCATAATATTTACCATTGATAGCTTTTCCATTTTGAAGCTAATGAATGAAAACTATTCCGAGGGATTCCCCAAAAACGGAGGCAGATGAAATTGTCTTCGTCTTCTTTTATTTATTTAAGCTCAGTTGACCTTAGATACTAGAAAATAACCAGGAATCGCATATATGAGTTAGATCGAAAAAAGTGCTTTGGATGAAAGTAACTCTTATTTTTGGACTTTAAAAATACAAATTTTGAAATAATATTATATTTAAATGCCAATTTTTATTTAAAACTAAAAAAAATAACACTTATTTTTCAATTTTGAAAGCTTTAAGGGGGATCTCGGGTTCAATTCGAACCCCTTGGTTCAAAAGACATTTAAATTTTTGTTTTTTTTTAAATGGAAAATAAAAAATAATAAGAGTTATTTTGCAATTTTTAAATAAAAATTGGCATTTATATATTTAATTAGTTTAATTTTTAAAGTCAAAAAATAAAGGTTATGAATTTTTGATGAAAAAAATCAAAAAATAATAATTATTTGATGATTTTTGCAATCCCTACAAATAACCATTGGAAACATAATAATAATAATAATTTCCCTGACTGACTATTTAGTCAGTCGCCCCTGGTTGGAGCATTGGGGATCTCTATTAATAACTGTTCGAAGAGAACAGGGACCTACAGTTTATAGCCGAATCCGAACGGCGTGTAAAATACAGCTGGCGCAAGAATTGAAGCCACACGACCTACCACAACGGCAAACTTTTTGTGAATGGGCGCTGGCAAAGTTGGTTGAAGATTCACTTTTTTATCGGAAACTTGTGTTCAGCGACGAAGCTCATTTCTGGTTGAATGGATACGTGAACAAGCAAATTTGACGTATTTGGTGTGAAGAGCAGCCAGAAGCATTGCAAGAATGGCCTATGCATCCCCAAAAAGTCACTGTCTGGTGTGGATTATGGGCCGGTGGCATCATTGGACCGTACTTTTTTCAACGACGACGAAGACAGGAACATTACTGTGAATGGCGAGCTCTACCGTGCGATGATTAAAAACTTTTTTTGCCCAAAATGGAAGAGCTGGACTTGCCTGATATGTGGTTTCAACAAGACGGTGCCACATGCCACACAGCACGCGAAACAATGGCCCTGTTGAGAGCCGAGTCGGTGAACACTTTATTTCACGTTTGGGGCCGGTCAATTGGCCGCCTAGATCGTGCGACTATTTTTTGTGGGGCTATGTTAAGGCTCATGTCTATAGCAACAAGCCCGCAACGGTTGAAGCACTGGAAGCCAATATTGAAGAATTTATTCGTGAGATATTAGCCGATATGTTGAAGAGAGTATGCCAAAATTACATGAAAACATCTTTAAAAATTAAATTATATAGATCGTTCTCTCGACTCAAATAAAGATTTCATAATACATTTTTCTGAATTTTATGTGTTTTTTTTTAAATTAAATCCGAAAGCTCTCAAAAAAATCACTCTTTTTTTCCAACTCTTGGGGGGGGTCCAGACCAGGGGGCTGTGGATTTTTTTTCAAATAAAAGTACTGTATCACATAACTATGACCAATTTATTCCATGTAAGCAAATTCACTGAGTGCGTTCTCTAGTAATAACTCTGGGAAGAATCTCGTATACTCCGATTATAACAAGTTTTTGTATTAATCGAAAGATTTATATATTTTATTATTTTATATATTTTTGTAAACAAAAGCTGTTACTTTAACATTTTTTTGTCACTTACGGAGTCCAAATGTCATATATGGTAATCCTAACTGATATAGTCTCCAATATCCTGGTATTCATACATACAGCCAGACGGACGCACGGACATCATTAATATCGTACCAAAGATATCAAAGACAATCGTAATGAACTAAGTTTTAAGAGGTTGCTCAATGAGTTGTAACTTGTAAGTAAATAAGTGAAAATTGTTCTCAAGAAAGTCCACTTTAATAGGAAACAAAAAGTACTAGAAATCTAAAGTACTCTTAAGAAATATTCCTGAAAGTGCAAACAAGTTTTTATTAAAGACAATGTTCGGTTGCATTGAAAACCTCAATATAAATATCTAGACGACGAAGGTAAGTATGACATGATCATCGCATCTTCAAATGCCGCCTCGTCTTTCCGGAGTACAACTATAGCGCATCGAATCTGCGATGATTGCAGATGATTATTATACCATCCAAAATTATGTTCTTCTAAACAATTTGTTTATGAAAACCTTGTCGATGTTACAAAAAATTAAAAAACTCAAAGTCACAATTATTTAAAGTTCCTCCTGAACTTTTTTTTGAGAGTTATTTTGTGAAAATAAATTTCCATCGATGGATCCGATAATCGTTATATCGCATATAAAAAAATTCCCTAATAAAAACGGGTACGAAACAAAAGCAAAAAATAATTTAATTTTAATTAAAAATCATAAATGAAATAGGTTTAATTTCTAAAGGTCTAATTTCATAGCCAGCTTAATATACCCCGGCATAATTAAATAAGTTCAGTTGAAACTTAATAGCTAATTTATTTATTTTAAAAGCTTATTTATTATTATTATTTTTTGCTCTACTCTTCTTATGTTATTTTTGTGGTGATTTATTTTTTCGATGCTATGTAAAAGTATCCGCAGTCTTCTTAAATTCAGACGCTCATACATTTTCATAAGTTGCAGATACTTTACGCATCCGGCCAAAATCTTATCAGTGCAGCAGGTAGCCGTGTGTACAATGAATTAAACTAGTTACTAAAAAATATAAAACACTAAGTAATAATTTAATCTCTGGTGTCAAGTTTTAACTTTCCACATTAAAGATCCGAAGATCTGTTGCTTCTGGATTTGGGGTTGTATTCCTAAAACGTTTTTTTGTAAATCTTATCTATAGCTTTCTACTGATAATTTTGGGCACTATATATACGATTTTCGTGCTCAGAATGACTTGGTTATTGAGCACAAAATTATTTTGTTTTTGTATTTCAAAGATTAAATTAGAGTCTCAATCTTTGCATTTATTTATGGTATACGTATTGCATAAGATTCAGTTAATCTTAAGAATTAAAACTGTTTACAATTTTATAATATTTATTAATTTAAATCTTTGTTTGCTATTCAAAAAGCTTTTCTATGAAATGCTTTGCCATTGTTATTTTTAAACTATTGTAAAAGTTTTTTTTTATTTTTCTTTTCTGTAAATTATGTTTTTCAGTCAACTAGAAATTTCTTTGATATTTGTCAAAAAAGCTGCATTTGCAGAGTGGCCCAGTATGATATAGGTGACCCAAATTACAAAAGTCCTTAGGTACTCTAATCTATGTACAATATGCTGTTAAGCTATATATGTACTATATATTTTTATATATAGTATTACTTAAAACTACTTGAAACTCTTGAAGCGCGACACCGACTAGCCAAATATTTAAACAATCTATAGTATGTAGGTACATATGGCAGATCTATGGTATATATTTTTTTGTTGCCTTCAACTAAATTTCAATTCGCATCATCATCAACAACAATATCATCAGGCTGAATATCAGGGAAACCAAAAAGCACAGATTCAGACCTATCCGGACTATTTTTAGTGCCTCTATGTGGGCGACTATGCGCTTTCTTGCCTTCGTTTCTTCGTCTCTTTTCGTGCTTTTCGGCACATATCTCGATCTGTGTCTATATCTCTACATACTATATAATATCTAGCTATGTAGCTATCTATAGGGGCTCTATACTTTTCTTGTTTATGTGGGCAGAATCAACGGATGCGTAAAATCTGAGCATAAGCAGAGCTATGGGAATTGTTAACTGCCAACTGTTGGATGTTGTTTAGAAAAAAATATCTATCTAAATATAAGTATGGTGTGTAAGTATGTATATAGCGCAGGCGTTATATCATATTTGGTTATATGCTGGAGGCATGCTATGTTATGTATATACATACATAAGTGTAAGAGCCAGCAGATATATGTATGTCATATATGAAAAATAAGTAATAATAATATTGCACTCGATAATACATAACAATTGAAGGTCTTTTGAATTACAAGAGCTACATTGAGTTTTATTAGGTCCTTTGAGATGTCAAGTGATTTGCATAATCATCGAAGCAACCAAAATAACACTCAGTTTTTGACCTAAAAATACAAATTATTGAGTGGATTGAAAAAGAGTTAAAACTTTATTTTTTTTAATAAATTCAAAAGAAATATTTTTTCCATAATCCTTTGGAAGACATTATATATTGGGGCATGTACTTTTTCAAGCCCATAGCACAAAAGTTTCCTAAGTTAAGAGATGTTATCAATGCTTATTAAAGTAATCTCCATTAAAATCAAAGCTCTCCCGCTGAATCCAATTTTGGAAGCAATCATTCCAACGGGTATCTCTAAATCGAGCCTTTTGAACGCGGGCTTTTGTACACAAGTGTAAGGCGAATGTTTGGAGTGCAAAAAAAAAAAAACAAAAAACATCTGGCAAATGATTTGGTACCATTCAAATTTAAAAGTGTGACGTTGCTCCCAGAATCAGGCGACCATTTGCATTAAAGTGCTTCGACAGCGTACAGTACTTGTTTTGATCGACTATTTTAATTCGGACTTGTAGATCTATAATTTGTTACTTGGTAAGATGTCATCTAAATTTTTTCCTTGCGTCAACCGGCACGAGCCTTTTTTTTTGCGATCGTCAAATTATGCGTTCTCCAATGGAGACAAACCAGCTTGTCCCTGCCTCAATCTGTAGGTATTCCACATGGCACACCTTTCTTTACCAGCTCATGAACAGCTACTGAACTGAAATTATTGTACATAATATCATAAAACTTCTCATCTCCGAAGACGAACAGCTATCCCATTGGCAGGAACACTTCACTGAAGTACTTAACCCTAATGAGAATATTCTGGAACTCACACCACCACTTGAATCGAGGACAGTGGAAACGCGCTCTAGCAGTTTCCCGATCGATAGACGAAATAGTGCAAGCTATAAAAGAGCTAAAAAATAATAAAGCTGCGATAATATTGTTGCAGAAATGCTTAAGGCTAGCCCAACCATCGTAGGGAGGTAGAATGTTTACCAGAAGAATGGCTACGATGCATTCCTATAAAGATACAAAAAAAAGGCGATCTAAGTGTGTGCAGTAATTATCGAGGTATGAGAGTTAATATCGGTTCCATCAAAAATACTCACTAGGATTCTCTGTAACCGCATAAAGGATAAATTAGACCTGTCAATTAGAAGACAACAATCTGGCTCCCGCCCAAATTGGTCCTGCACGTTCCAAATTAATATGCTCAGAAAAATTCTCGAACAATGTAAAGAATTTCGTGATACGCTCCAGCTACTCTTTATCGACTACTCTACTGCATTCGACTCTGTCTCCCGCGACCATGTCTGGGAATCATTAATACGTCGAGGAATATCAGAAAAAGTCATACGTCTGATACGAGCGCACTATAATGGCTTCATCTACCAAATTTTGCATAACGTTCAATTATCTGCTGCAGTACAACCAACAACAGGCGTACGACTCTCTTCTCTCTCTTCTCGCCCGTTCTCTTTCTGGTTCTTTTAGATGGCATACTGCAAAAAGCGGTAGACGAACAACAGCGGGATATCCAATGGACACTCAGTGAACATCTCGAAGACCTAGAGTACGCAGACGATATTTATCTTCTGTCCACTCGACACTCAGACATGCAGAATAAGATAAACGTTTTTGCAACAGAATCTAAAAAAAAGGGCCTTACAATTAAAAAACAATGCCCTCCCATTTATGGTAAATAACTGTCTGATTGAAGAAGTTGCCAATTTCACGTACCTTGGCAGTATAATCGCGAGAGATGGAGGTACCAGCGTGGATGTTGAGGCCAGAATCGGCAAAGCAAAAGCAGTGTTTGCACAGCTTAGTAAAATCTCGAGTTCTACCATGTTCTCGCTCAACACTCTTTCTTCTTCTTTTATTTCTTTAACTCCTTGAGGAGCATAGGGCCTCTGTAAAACATCTAAATCGTATCCGGTTTTGTGCCAATTGCTTCACTTCCCTCCAGGAACGTCCTGATTCTTCAGCTTCTTTCAAGACGGTTCGGCGCCATGTTGCTCTGGGTCTCCCTCTTCTTCGGTTGCCCTGCGGGTTCCAATCAAGGGCCCGACGACAAACTTCATGTGGTGGCTTTCGCAAAGTATGCCCAATCCAACCCCGTTTGCAACTGGTAATTATGTAGGATATCGGCTTCACATTGCATCGCTGCATCAGCTCAGAGTTGCTGATCGTGTTTGGCCACCAGATTTTCAAAATGCGTCGGAGACCTCTTCCAACAAAGGCTTGTAGTTTGCTAAGAATAGCTTCTCTTGTTAGCCAAGACTCACTCCCATAAAGTAAAATGGATAGCACATTAGATTTGTATATCTGAATTTTCGTATTTGTCGATAGAAAATTGGAATTCCAGATCTTTCGGAGTTGTGCGAAAGCAGCTGTGGCTTTAGCAACTCTGGCTTCTATGTCTGCCTTTGCGCAACCGTCTGCGGCTATGACACTGCCAAGGTAGGGGAAAGAGTCCACAAGCTCAATGCGCTCATTACGTACTAAAAAGTCGTCATGGCTGTTGGCGTTCACTTTCAATGTCTCGTTCAACACTAAACTACGTATATTTCGCTCAAACGCTAAATCTGTTCTCTTGTATGGATGCAAAACTTGGTTTACAACAGAGAGTCTAACCCATAAGATTCAAGTCTTTATTAACAACTGTCTGCGAATCTTGAAAATCTGGTGGCCAAATGTTGTATCAAACGAAGATCTCCACAGAAGATCCAAAGAGATGCCCATCGCCAATGAATTTTCTTCGTAAACAGCCAAACGAAATATGCAGACAAGCACTGGACTGGAATCCACAAGGAAGCAGACGCAGAGGGCGGCCGAAAACAACTTGGCGAAGAACCCAGGAAAGACCTGGGGTGAACTAAAAGCTCTAGCTCACAACCGGGATCAATGGAAAAAATTCACGATGGCCTTATGCTCCACTAGGAGTAACAGGACTTAAGAAGAAGAAGAAGCGGCATAATATGTAAAGGATTCCTATTTTGATATTTCTTGTCAAAAATCATATTAAATCATCGTGCGGAAACGTTTTTAGCTAGTTCCATTTTCCATTTCAGGTATTATTACTCTGTTCTTGGGAGTCCCTGCTTGAGGACTGTAAAAGAACTGCTGATAACACGATAGGGTATACGCAGAGTCGACGTAAGCCATGTATCAGCGATTAAATATGGCATCTTAACGCTCCGTCGTCATCCGATAGTGATCGATTATAACAGCACCGAACGACTAATAGAAAGATATGCACGTAAGGAAAAGCAAGAATTCTTCAATAATATTACAAAGTGCGCCGAGCAGGCCGCCAACCGAAACGATCTCAGAGGGGTTTATTCTGCAATAAACCGAATCCCAATTTTCCTACTTTAAATAGTAAATATGGTGTCATTCTAACCACAGACAACAAGCAAATACGACGCTGCGCTGGATATTTCGAAGACAACAGCATTGATATATCTCTGGTCAGAGCCCTAGTGCCCAAAAGAAAAAAGTTGCAATAGAAAGACTTATAACATGCACGTCAAGTGGTCCTGTTTAAATTTGTTGGCGATGTTCTAGCACCAAATGGTAAAGCACATCTGGGACTCAGAATCGATTCCAACAAGCTGCAAGGAAGGTCTCATCATAAATATTCCGAAAAAAGAAGATATTTAAATTTTAGCCTTTTTTAACCATTCTTGTGAAGCCATGGAACAACCCTCTGAATACTTTGTAGACTTTGAGTGACACCTTTCAACACCATCAAAAGAAGCACTATTTGGCGCACTCTCAGACAACGTGGCATACCATACAACAATGCACTGTGCTTTTAAAGGCAAGACTATCCAACA
Source organism: Chymomyza fuscimana (assembly GCA_949987675.1). Taxonomy (NCBI): domain Eukaryota; kingdom Metazoa; phylum Arthropoda; class Insecta; order Diptera; family Drosophilidae; genus Chymomyza; species Chymomyza fuscimana. Next base: position 3,780,955 of record OX465090.1, on the reverse strand, counting down.
GATTTCCAGTAACAGAGGCGTTTGTCAAGTTTGCGTGCGCTCACTTCTCCTCTTCATCACTGGCTTAGATGATCACCTGGAGGTCCCACCAAAAGCTAGGCTTTATACGTTGAAAAAATAAAATCCATATTTTTATTAATAAATGCTTACGATAAATATGCGAAGTCTTTGAAATCTCTAACACCGATCTTCAACCATTAACTTATAATGAACCATATGAAATATAAACTGAAAATAAAGGAAATGGCGCTAGATAGGCCACACGCTCCACATAGGTGATGCGAAAATGGCAATTGAATGGAACCCCCTAGGTACTCGTCGTCCCCAAAGTTGGAGAGACTTTAGAATACTGCTCCTGCGTTTGGAGCCCGCAATAACGTCTCGCCACTTCACGGCCTAACTGGGGGTCCAAGTATCCAAGCCACAGCTTGCTATTCTTACATAAACTCTTAATCGGTCTTTATTGGTCACACTTCCTTTCCCAACTTTGCATTGTAAATCCTTGTAAAAATGTATTAACTATTCCAAGTTCAACTGAACATATTAGTACCGCTTACATTTTTTTTTAACTTTTTGACAGAAGCTACAAGCCAGACCGGTTCAACAAAGGCACAGGGTATAAAAATTATCTTAATTGCAGGTTATACCCTGTACCTATAGGTACAAAGGGTATACTAGATTTGCGCAAGGCATGTAATGAACAGTAGGAGGCGTGGCAGACCCCAAGCCTTTTATTCCAAAATGCTTATCATAACCTCGGGTAGCCATTGAGCCATGTCCGTCCGTCTGTCTGTCCGTCCGTCTGTACTATAAGAGCTAGAGACATAAACCTTAACAAGATGGTGCGCATAGTTCTTGAGCAGATGAAGATTGTTGAATTATGTCCATATCTTATCTCATTCTCCCATAGTATAAAAAAAATCTGTCGGGCACTGCCTCGACTGTATAAATAAAAGATGACTGTCTTAACTTTTTCTCCACTCAATTTTGTAGATCACTTTGCCTTCCCAAGCATATCATTTGCCTTGAACATACTAAATTGAAGAACTTGGCACATGGACATGACACATACCTTATAGACAGGAAGTCGCTGTATTTATTCCTTTAACTGACATGTATGGATATGTGAAAAACAGATTATTTTTGGACAAAAGAAAAACGCGATTTTGTTAGGTTTCTTTCTAAAGTCTCAGAAATCACAAAATGTCAACGGACTATTTGAATGCAGGAACAAGCGTAAACATTTTTAAATTAAAATTAACATGAAATTATTAAACAACTTTATTTGTATATCCTGTAAATTAAGTTTGTGCAAGTGGAGTATGATCTGTCTTAATATTACAGATGATAAGAGCTAGTGCAACCAAACTTTCACATTATATCACTTATTATGGCATAGGAGACAATTTGATATTATGTTTCTGATATCGGCGTTATATTATATAGCTCACTAAGGTGTGTTTCAGAGAACCACAAAACAAACAAAAGTTTATGATGGATAATTCGTTTGTTTATGCCGATATCGTAAGTTCTGGGAGCTCCCAAGTAGTGCACCAAATTTTATAATAATCGGTTGAGTATTTCATATATCGATCAAACAAGCGATTTGGTATTTCGCTTATTTATGAATATTTTCGAAATAATACGAGTACATTAATATTTAAATTTATTCAAAACTTTCACCCAGAAAGCGAGTTAGTGTCAACTTCCACAATACTACTTGAAGTAGAAATCACATGAAAAGCGATCCGTCAAATTATTTATAGGACTGTTATTTTCTTTGTTACTGTGAACCTAACATCCATGATTGATCTAACTATTTGATACACATAATTTTAAATGTTCTACTTTATAATTATGTAAATAAATAAAATAAAAAGTTTTCCTAATAAATAAATGAAAATTATTTTATAAAGTGATCTCGACAGAAAATGGAAAAAAAAAATTTTGGTGTTTTTTTCAAAAAATTGTTTAAAAATCAAAAAAAAATAAAACTTAATGTTTATGCTTTTTTTCAAAAGTATAAAGTTTGTTAATCATTTAAAAATAATTCGTAGTACATACTTAAGTAATAAACAATTAAAAGTCATCGTCGTCAAATCGACGAGCATGTGGACAAACGTGTAAAAAATAACGTATGGTCACTGGGGTTAAAAAAAAAAAAGGCTAAACTGCATCGGTTGCACACTTCCAACATATAATTTGTAATCCAAGAATTTTCGGTTAAACTCAAATTTGTTTTGCCAAAAGTTTAAAATGTTTCAAACAGCTGCGTTCCAAATTTTGTCTTGTTTTTGTTATTCATGTGCTACGGAGTCCGTACTACGGACGCTGAAATACATAGTGGTTTACTACTACATATGTACATATGTGCTCTTAAAAGAAGTCGTCTACAATTCTCGAGCGAATTCCTTTATTTTTTACATTTCTTTTTTCAATTACAAATTACTAGCCATATTGCAATTTTCGTTCAACACGAAAATTTTGTTTTCGCCTCGTACGAATTTGAAATGCTGTTTTGAGCAAAGCAAACATTTTTTTCTGAAGAACAAACAATTCTTTCGTGCCAAAATTAGATTATATACATTCGATGTTTAATTTAAAAATAGGTTCAACTAAATTAAGCGAAACGCAAGAGCAAAAATTAAAAGCGTTTAAAATAGAAAGAAATCATGCACGGCATATTGAAAGCATTTTGAAATTATTTTTAATATTACTAAATATGCAACAGAATAAAAAAAAATATTTTTCAACTATTAAACCAATTAAAAAAAAGGATCGCTTTGAGTTTTCAATTTAGCCTACGGTTACGAACTATTATCATAATACGAGGACAGGGAAATTGGAATAAACCAGCGACTATAGCTCTTATCATTTTTAAAGTAAAATCAGGTAATAAATTTTATTTTTTTTTGATAAACTTTAAAAATTACTTATTTTAAAATAAAAATCATGAAATAATAGTTAAATATCGATTTTTATTAAAAAATCGCGAAATAACTCTTAATTTTCAATTTGTATAATAAAAATCAAAAATAAAAATTATTAGCCTATTTTTATTTTAAAACTTGAAAATAAGAGTTATTCTGCAAAAATAAAAGTATTGATTAATATCTTTTGAACCAAGGAGCCCACAATAAAAGTTGATGCATTTATAAGACGTACCTTTCCATCGATGCCTAACCTATTTCCACCCCTTTTTGTGTTTAAATTTTCATATTAAAAATTGCGGAATAACTCTTATTTGAAATAATTTTTATTTTGGATATATATTATAAAAATTAAAAAATAAAAGTTATATTGATTTTGTAATAAAAATTTATATTCGACTAATATTTTCATGATTTTTATTTTTAGGTAAAAAAAAAAAATTAAAATTTGATTTTTTTATATAAATTAAAAATAAAAATTTATCCCTTTTTCGAAAAGTCCTTTAAAACAAATCATATGTGTATTGTGGCATGTACTTTCAACTAAACCACTTTTGCCGCTTCGATTTTTTTCAACCCCATAACTCTTATTTGCGGTCCCTGGAATAAACTCTAAACTAGTTCTGACTACCAGAGCCAAACTTAACTATCTAATATCTAAGGAATTTAATTAACGCTCAGGATCCCCCAGGTACGAAATAGCAGGCATTTGGGTCAGAAACCCTCTAAGAGAAGAAAAGTGATACAAAAAGTATGCCGACTGAATATTTGCTTCAGACAGAGCAAGCATCTCCCTGGCAAGAATTCCCATAAGATTCAGAACATTGTAGACTTACGAGACAGCTGAGTAAGTTGCTCATCAAGTAGGAAAATTCCTTACAACACTTGCGAACTGACCTTAAAGGTATAGCCAAAGATGAGCATCCATAGAATCTCGATGCTCAATGTAACTCGATAAGCTTGGCTCTTAAAATAAGTTTCATTTTTAAAACCTTAGTTTAACACTTGGTTTATCATTTTATTGGAAATCGAATATGAACATCTTTATGTCATCCATTCTGGCAAAGATATGTTTTTGATTCATGCTTAACCAGCTTTTTAAAAGTACTTTTAAGGGAGCTTGAACTGAACTGTGAGCATATCGACCAGACTACAAACAATTTTAATCTGCTAGAGTTATAGACTCAAGGTACCTCGAGTACCATGTTCGATCCTCACAAATTTTTTTACTATTATTTTATTACTAATTATCAATTTTTATTACTGTTTTATATGTAATTTTTAATTGTGTTTTTAATTGGTGTCATTCTGTGTATAATTTTTAAAAAACAAATATGTATATTTTTTATAAAATCTTAAACACGTTCTTTTTTTTTATGTTTTTTTTTTATACAATACATATATCATTTTGGATTTTCTATACGAGTATAATTTTTAATTAATGTTTTGTATACAATTTTTAAAGATTTTTAAATTGTCCTTAAATATTAAATGAAACTTGCATTACTTGTTTTCAAAAGGGAAAGCGGAAGGAACTTCGTTCTTGACGACAGTCATAGACTGCACCATGGTTTTCAACAGATGAGTTCTGCTGGCCGAAGAGCTAGCCAAAAAAATGAGTTCGTTGCTCAAATCCAGAATGGAATGGACATACTTAGTTCATACTGCGCACTACACTGAGAAAAAGAATCAAGGATTTCGAACTTAAAATCGACCGTTTTCTTGTTTAACGGTTGAGATGTGAAGTGTTTAATAGCCTATTCCCACTGGGGCACATCTAACATCTTTTGTCAAAGATGTTACCTATGAATTTGCCGTTCCGAAAATTTCAACATCATTCCAACATCTTATGGAAATGTTCCTATCTTATTGTGTCTATCCCGATGAAAATATGCTCGATAATTTTTCGTTGCAACTCTATATATTTGTCATTCGCTGCGAAAATGTAAACACTGTCAACGAAAAAGACTGGTAATTTTCAATTCCAAACAAGGCGCCAAAACCTCATATGTTTATGGAACTGGCACAGAATTTAAAATGTGCAGCAATATATGGCTAAAAGGGTGAGCCAGCAGGCATTCCAGTCGGAGCTACTAGTTTGATGAGGGAAAAAAGAAGAAACTAATTTTATAGATTTATTTTGTACTCTTATTTATTACATTTTAATAAACAAAGGCAAATTGTGGCTCATTTAAAAATCAGCATATTGTTTTTTGACTTCTACTCCAGTACCGGCGATGATTCGACGGTGATTGGCATAGTATAAAAATGTGTAGCTCAAGGTTTAATTTTGTTAAAAAACTAACTTAATAATTATGGTGGTTAAGAACTCCTGCTGCTGGTGACTATAATTTTATGTAGCACCCTTTTAATTGAACAAATAGCTTATAAACTACATATAAATGCATTTTAATACCCTGTACCGTATGGTACAAAGGGTATATTGTGTTTGTGCAAGCCGAAAATGTATGTAACGTACAGAAGGAGAAGTCGGAGACCCCCCAAAGTTACCTAAAGTATGATCAGAGTGACTAGAGAAGTCGATATACCCATGTCCGTCTGTCCGTCTGTCCGTATGAACGCCTAGATCTCAGAGATGGTAAGAGCTAGAGCAACCAAACTTTCAGGTTAGATGCGCTATTATGTCAGGGGAGACAAGTTTATTTTATTCTTTTGATATCGGGACTACATTATATAGCTCCCATAGGGGTGTTTCAGAGGACCTCGAAAAAAAGCAAAAGTTTTCGATGGATAATTCGTTTGCTTATGAAGATATCATAACCAAATTTGGCAATCGGAAGTTTTTTAGAAATCTCCAGCACAGTACCAAATTTTATCAAAATCGGTTGACTATATCATATAGGTCCCATAGGATCGATCGGTCGAAAATTTGTTTTTTGTACACAATTCGTTGTGTTTCGTTTGTTTGTGAAGATATTGTAACCAAATTTGGCATTAATAAGTTTTTTAGAGTTCCCAAGCACTGTACCAAATTTGATCAAAATCGGTTGACTATATCATATAGCTCCCATAGGATCGATCGGTCGAAAAAAACGCTTTTTTTACAAAATTGGTTGTGTTTCGTTTGTTTGTGAAGATATTGTAACCAAATTTGGCATTCAGAAGTTTTTTAGAGATTTTCAACACTGTACCAAATTTGATCAAAATCAGTTGACTATATCATATAGCTCCCATAGGATCGATCGGTCGAAAAAACGCTTTTTTGACAAAATTGGTTGTGTTTCGTTTGTTTGTGAAGATATTGTAACCAAATTTGGCATTCAGAAGTTTTTTAGAGATTTTCAACACTGTACCAAATTTGATCAAAATCAGTTGACTATATCATATAGCTCCCATAGGATCGATCGGTCGAAAAAACGCTTTTTTGACAAAATTGGTTGTGTTTCGTTTGTTTGTGAAGATATTGTAACCAAATTTGGCATTCAGAAGTTTTTTAGAGATTTTCAACACTGTACCAAATTTTATCAAAATCGGTTGACTATATCACATAGCTCCCCGGTCGAAAAAAAGTTTTTGATTAAAAATTCGTCTGTTTTTGGTTGTTTATGAAGGTATCATAATCTAATTTGGCAATCAAATGTCTTTTGGTGTTCTTAAGCCATTTACCGGATTTGATTGCAAGCAGTGGTACAGGGTATCCCAAAGTCGTCCGCGCCCGACTTTTACGTACGCCATCTTTTAAATTATGAATTTACTCGAAGCACTTTAGCACAACACCAACAAACATACAAACAGCTCGTGGCGCTACTTATACATATGTGTGCATGTGTGAGTCAGCACCAGCTCGTCGTCCGCATTAATACTCCCAATTAATTTATAAAACCCTTCCTTAATAATAGTTAATGTTGAAAACTAACTCATAAAAAGATGGTGTTTTGATTTTAAATAACATTTTTAATAAATTTTCAGCATTTGCATATTTCACCTCGTCAATATGGCAGCAAGATGTTAGATGTTAGATGTTGACAGAGCGAACACCTTTTTCACATCCTCAAAAAATCCCATGCGTTCCGCTAAGATGTGCTCAGTGTGAATAGGCTATAATAGGCTTTTCACACTGAGCACATTTAAGCGGAACGCATGGGATTTTTTGAAGATGTGAAAAAGGTGTTCGCACTGACAGCATCTAACATCTACCATCTAACATCTTGCCGTCATATTGACGGGCTGACACGTAAAATCAGAAAATTGTGGAAAAAATTAAAAAATATTGACTTAAAACAAAAGTTAGATGTTATTTTTTTTGTGTCGCTCAACAACTGCAACAGTTAATAAGAAATGTTTTTATGTTATTAAGTAATAACGACGACGAGCTGTTGGACAATGCATCGAATATGCAAGTGCCGCGCCCGCGAACGCTTTGGATGGTTGCACGTTCTGTGGTTAAATTTTGAACTTTAATTTACAAATTTATAATTTAGAAGCGTTATGGCATGTTTTGGGAAAAGGACGTATCTGCAAATACAGTCGATTTTTTTAAGGAGATCTTCCGGATGGATCGAAATGTATTTTCAATACTAGTGGTGGTCGGGGAGAATAGAATACGTAGAACTAAACTAAAAGATATTATTGTTGAATTTATACTGTAATAAGTAAACTGTTTTGGATCAGTGTAGCTCACTGGAAGGGCACTCTGCGCTCTCAGTGCACTAATATATTCCACAATTTAAGCTTTTTTGTAAAACACATATACATATTGAATAAATATGTTGGCATGAAGCCACTTGAAATTGAACTATCAAACGCGGCAGAGGTAGTTCTTTTAAATCCTTAGTTGGAGTACAAACAAGTGGATAGGTTTAAACTGTTGAACAAAAAGAATACAAATTCTCAATGAATAATAAAATATTTGTAATTGATACACAAATTAATTTATTTTTAATTTTATTTATTTATCCAGTCTATATTACATTACAGCCATTTTTTAGCTTTGAGTTACGCACAGGATAAAAGAATTTTTTTTTTTTCTAAAATTGCCAGCACTTTTGCCTGAAAAGCTTCTTGGCTGTCGGTCATTTGCTGCAGAAGGTCCAACTGCTTCCGCTGCATATCAGCGCGGTCACGTGCCACTTGGACAAGCTCTGCTTGGCTTTCACGTTTTTGGCGCTTCGGAGTGGTTTCTGCGACCACCTCCACGCAATCGTCAGTCACAATTTTTAACGCACCTACGATACAATTTAAATTAATGATTAATTTTGATTACATTTAATTAAAAATAAAAATGCTCGGTTTCTGTTCCATTTTGTTTTGACGTTTAAAAGTTGACAGTGTTTTTCGTTGACAGTGTTTACATTTTCCCCGCGAAAGACAAAAATTAAGAGGTGCACAGAAAAATTATCGAATATATTTTCATCGGGACACAATAAGATAGGAACATTTCCACAAGATGTTGGAATGATGTAGAAATTTTCGGAACGGCAGATTCATACGTAACATCTTTGACATAAGATGTTAGATGTCAGATGTGCCCTAGTGTAAATAAATTAATGAGAGTACATTTTTATTCAAGCGCTTTTTTTGAAGACATAAATTATAGAATTTGCTTAAGAACTGCTCTCACAGAGTATATCGTGCAATTGCCCATAGCCATTTAGATAGAGCTGTGGCGACCATTGGAGAGCACTCAGAAATTCACACAAAATTTTAACTCAACAGCAAACTGTCCTTTCTCAACAAAATCTTTGTCAACCGTGGTTTAAAAATAAAAGAAACTAACAAATCTCTTATGATATTTTTAAGAGATTTTACTTAAATATTTCTTTGTTATTTAAATTCGTTTATTTGATTTAAAAACTTTAAAGTAAAGTTCGAAAATGCATGGGCATACCATGAACGTGGTATTTCTGGTATTTTTCGATAGGTCACACTAGTACATTTTGTCGACGCTTAAGCTACGGTCACACCCAAACTGCTACACGTTTTTAAATGCCGGCACAAAAAACATATTAAGAAAATGTTTATGAATTCGAATTTCTTTGAACCTGGCAAATCGAAAAGCGAGCGAAGCTTTATTCAGACCACGGTGAAAAACAACTCTCGCATAGACGGCCGTAAAATCAATGAATTCCGTGATGTACAACTTAACTTTGGCTCCGAATGGGGCACTGTGGCCGTAATCCTTGGCCAAACTCAGGTTGTAGCCAATGTTAGCTGTGATATGACCACACCATCGGGTGGCAGACCGAACGAGGGCACCATACACCTGAACATCTGTATTAATGGCGTTGCGTTTTTGCATGAGTCGCAAGCAACGCACGAGGAACGGGTGCTCACGCTGAACTCCCTGTTGGAGCGCACATTCCGTAACTCCCGCTGCCTTGATCTGGAATCACTGTGCGTTGCGGCAGAGCAGCATGTGTGGGGCATACGCGTGGATGTTACAGTGCTGAATCATGATGGGAATCTCTATGGTAAGCTTTTATTAAAAAATCCTGTGTCTTAGCTAATTGTTTGATGTACACTCTCGTTAGATGCCAGCACCATAGCTACGCTAGCCGCGCTCATGCATTTTCGACGTCCTGAGGTTTCGTACGATGATGAAAAGCTTCGTACCTACACGTCAAAGGAACGCGAAATGGTGCCGTTGCTCTTTTTGCATTATCCCGTCAGCGTAACTTATTGTGTTTATAGAAGCACAACACAGCCAGTAGTTGATCCCACGTTGCTAGAGGAAAATGCCGCCGACTCTATAATTGTTTTGGGATTAAATTCCTACTCAGAACTGTGTACATTAAATGCTGGTGGTACTGTGCCCACCAGTGCTCCTGTAATTATGCAATGCGCACGCAGTGCAGCACGACGTTGTAAGGAGATGGTAAAATTTTTGCGCAAAGCCATTGCCATCGATGAGGAGCAGCGTCAGTCTAAAAAGTTGGTAGTTCTGAATTGGCTTTCAAAATCTACGGAGTCAAAGCTAACATTTAATAGCATAATGGCTGGGAATGGGAGAAAATCTTCTAAATTGGACTCCAAGTCCGATTCGCTAAACGCTGCAGAAAACGCTGCAAAACTGCCGGTTCCAGAACCAGACAAACAAACGAAAGTTCCTAGCAAAAGAAAATCGGGTTAGTATAAAAACTTGTGTAATGTAGTGTATTATATTTAATATGTTTACTTACCCACAGCCGCGCCCAAAGATGAAAGCCTTTGGCTGCCGGCTGACACAGAACAAGTGGAGAGCGAAATAAAGAATCTTGTTATTAAGGATTCACATAATAGCAAAGCAAAAACTCATAAAAAACGTGGCAAAGGCGAATCTGGTCCCAAGCAAAGTATGATTTGTTTATAAGTTATTATTCACCAAAACAAAAAAAAAAAAACACCGTACCGACGCATTAAAATCATAACAATTTAAAACAAATTTAACAAAAGTGCTTGTCATAAAAAAGCATCACCTTGACTCTCCTATGGCCGGTAAAGTTCCTGGAGGCCTTATAACTTTTAAACCATAAGCTCGATCTTCAGGAAATTTCATGACTTTCATCTTGAATATTTTTTAAAGTAATATAAATATTAACAATAACAGTCATGAAATTTTATGATAAAACGTATAGTTCACATTTATTAGGCCTTTAAAATGAAAAAGGCCTCGAGGGACATTTTCGATCATGGGACGGTTAATTATTTCACAAAAACTAATTTTTTTAAATCTTGCAGATCAAAGCGATTCGGAGGAGGAAGCAAAACCAGTTTTGGCTCAACAATTTCTGCATTAAACCAGCCAATATTTAGCTTGTATTACCATATTCTTAATTCAAGTATGATAACATATGATTATGTGTACACATATTTTTAAAAGTTAAATAACTATAGATAGACTAGGCAAACGTGTGTAAAGTTTCATAAATAATAGCTTTAAATGTTTATTGTAGTAGATAATCCAATTAAGGATAAAAAATATTGATATATTTCAATTTTTTACGTTATATTTCCAAAGGTTATAACGCACTTTTACTACCTGCTACCTGCTTAATAAAAAGTAACTTTTTAAATACACAATTTAGTGATTATAAAAAAATAATCCTAACATCAGAAAAGGTTATATTTTTAAATTATGTTTATCTGCGTGCTCGATCAGCAACAGATATACTCGTACCAAAATGGAAATCACTTTGGTTTTGATAAATGAAAAAATTACACACAATCAATCATATTGATCTGAACATCAAAAAGTAAGATATGAAATAGCCGAACAAATAATAAGCAATAAGTTTAAGAATCTATGGTTTAAGCTCCAATTTAACAAAATACATATTTAAAAGTTTGTTAAAACTTCTTATCGTACGAGTTAAGTTTTATATGGAATTTAGTTGCGCCCCATTTTTTGAGCTTGTGTCTCAAAATCATGTAAATTGTCTTAAAAATAAAACTATGAAATTTAACCAAGTTTGTGGTTGATAAAAGTATCAATCTCAATCTCATAAAAAATTTGGTATAATATTGTACTTTGAAATTTTTTCACACCTTTCTCAATTATAGAGAGTCACAGCTTCGGTTATGTCCGAAGCCTAATCGCTGTAGTTTCAGCACTGCATCAGAAAATGTATCACATTTTTATACCCTACAGATCTGTGCACTGAATGTGTATGTGTGGCAGATCGTAAGTAAATATGTACATATATACCAAAATGGTTAGTACGGCAGCGTGCATCGTATGAGTGACGTCCTTGTTCCTTCGAAGAAGAATTGCAGTAACCATAAATTGATGCAGTTAAAAAATGTTGTAGTAAAATTAATTTCAGGTTTTAAAGATGTGTCGGAAATTGTACCAACTAGCTTTATTAAGTAGTGACTGTTTTGAGGCTATGATTAATTGTTCTTTAAATTTGTTTACGTTTTACCGGCTTTCTGAAAAAAATAGTTTTATTTTTATTACTACCTCGAGTTACTTTTCATTATGTTCATTATGGTAAGAATTTCATTTTGGTTTTATACAATCGATGCGGTTTTCGATCTCAGTCTAGTATTGGCCAGGATTTTTTAATTTTTTTTTTTTTGTAACTTTTTGCCGCCCAATACTGTATTAATCCTATCCTATGTAATAAATAAACTATTCACTAAAAGATCAAAAGTGAGCAGAAAAGATTAAGATTTGTTTCTTTTGGCTTTAGGAGTAACTGCTACAACAAATTGAACCAAAAGATGTACTGCGTGCGCATCTTAAGAACTCCAATCATTGGAGTTGGTTCATGAAATACTATTGTAGGCACATTATATGAGTATATACCACTGTATTAAACCAGTTGAGAATCAGATCAAATCAGATTTATAAGTAAAACGTTTCTGGATTCAAAACTAATTGATTGAAATTGCAAAAAATTTCGTTATGTTAAAAATGAAATGTTAAAAAAAGAGTAAACACTGCGTTTAGTTAATTAATTGAAAAAATATTATTTATTGCCACGCACATTTTCATTAAAGAAATATAATTTAATCTGGATTTTTGTTCTTGTAAATTTATCATCCAACTTAACGACAATATTTAAAATTACATGTATATGTAAATTATGCTCTAATTAAATATATTTATATAATTACAGCATTAATTTAATCAGAATTATAAAAGTTTTTATTTACGCAGAATGTTATGAAGATGTTTAAATTTTTTAGGCTACATTAATTTTTAGTATTTCTTTTCTTTTCTCGTTGGCCGATTAAAATTTGTTGATACTTTTTATTAAAATTTTTTTTAAAGTAATGCCTACACACAAATATGTTTGTATGTAAAAACATTATAATTGGTTCGTTCGATATCAATAAGGAATCAAATACAATACAATTTTAAAATGAAGTGAACAAATATTTACAAAAAAAGCTTGTAAATATAAGGTATCAATAATTTTTAGAGGATTCTGCTATATCTACACTTGTGGCATATATTATATAATTTACATAAATAGTTTCATATTATTAATTTTCATTAATGTATAAAGTGCTATTTAACAACAATGGCAAAATTGCTAAAACTACTTAATTATTAAATTTTTTTTTTCGTTTTTTTTTTCTTGTGGGAGCACCATTTGTATGGGTGTTGTTGTTCTGTATTGCCAGACATTTTGGTAGTTCCTAGGCAGACTATTGGATCATATGTATATGTCTAGTTATTTATGTTGTATCTTAAGGATGGCCAGGAGGAGTTGATGATAGATACAATATTTGAGAGATGAACAGCATTAGTGCAGTTGTGTATGCGATTGCGTGTGAGTGAGCGAGCGTTTTGCAGTTGACTTATTTTGATAACGTTCGGCTGTGTTAGTGTGTATCTGTGTGTTAAAGGGTGCGAGCAGCATAGATAGCTATACAGCCGGCATTAGTAGCGCTGCTGCAGTCGTCATAGTTCCATTCAAGTAGCATCATTTCCGATGCCATTCTTTTGATCCAACTTGTTGGAGCCCGATTTGACCATGTACACGAAAAACGTGATTATCTCCTTCTCTTTAATGGGTATTGTTTTAAAATGCTTCATGATGGTCTGCATACACATATGAAAAAATAAATAAAATGCATATATGAGTATTATTGGCACAAAAAATAGGTAATATTGATTAGTTAGTTTTATTCTTACATCGGCCAGCTGCGCCCGCTTCATGCCTTGTCGCGTTTGCACCTTAAAGTGACGCTTATAACGACGCAGCGTGCTTACACCCAACTGATATAGATCGGGAAATTCATGCAAATCTGTATCCGTTTCATTGCTGTCATCCTCAGAGTCTTTGCGGCGCCGCTTGGTGCGCACCGATTGTATACGATCCTTGTGATAGTCACAGATATAGATGTGCTGTGCACTGGGGTCGCTACTTAGTTTAAGACGCTTTTGGGCCACAGTTTTCTGTATGCGTTTACTGTAGCTAGCATAACCAGCTTGATTGCGGCATCGTTCCATGTCATCGATGAGGCAGCAGGTTTGGTCGGTGTGTCCGCCACGGGAGTCTTCCTCGCCGGTGCTAAAGCCGTTGTTCATATTGAATATATTGGTGTATATAATTATGTATATAATTGTTGACTGCAGCAGCAGCGGCTGCTCAAGTGGCAGCAAAGGCTTTTATTTATTTGTTACGGATAGTTTCTGTACACGCACTCACAATGTGCAGCACCAGAAGCGACGCAACAAATACACCAGAATGGCTGAGTAAAAAAATCTTTTCTAGTCTAAATTACAATCGCTTGGTAAATGTAATGTTGTAAACGTTGTTGTTGTTGTTGTTTTTAATAAAATTAGCTTATATGCTTGTGCGCTTGTTTAATATGTATCTATTAAGGTATTATAAAAATTTTGATAATTTTTCGAAATGTATGAAAAAACTTGTTAAAATTACACTGCTTCACTCTCAAAGTGCTATTTATGCATTGACTTATGCGTATTTTTTTTATATTCTTGTCAGTAGTGTGACCGTACATTTTAAGCAAAAAATACCGCATTGCATAAAAAATGATTTATACCAAAAATGCTGTTAGTATATGTTTTGTAACGTGTAACGTGCACCATATATATGTAAATACCATGCAAGAAATCATGATTAGCTAGGGGCATAAATAAACAACAAGATAAATAATAAATTGTTATTAACCCTCCGTTGTGCACCAAAAAATAAACCATTTGTATGGAAATATGCATCACTTACAAGCACATTTCTGTGACAAGTAGGTATTTTTTTTTATTTATTACTTCTCTAATTCGATTTGAAATATATTCGACTATCTGCAAAAGAAAATAAAATATCTAAAAAACATTTGGTTTGTTAATAAAAAACATTTTTCGTTTGTGTTTTTTGTACTTTATTTTGTAACGTATTTTGAATAAGAAAAAACATGTTTATGTAATTTTGGAATGTTGCTGGCATACATAGTTTGAACATTTTGAGCAATAGAATCGAGTTTTTCGACGAAGTTTATCACCTCCTTGTAAACGAAGCTTACAATCTTTTTGGGCTGTAAATGTGTCAGCGCCGGTTTTATTTACATTCAATGTAGCGACTGGGATTTTGAGTGATCTGCCAAAAAAAAACTCAATAGCCAAACGAATAGAGAACTGCAAAATGATCTTTGGGTTGTTCACGCGATTTTCCATATTGGATAAAACTAGTGTTTTAGCTAACGTATTTAGAAAAGCTTGAATTGAGTTGATCGCGATCCTTGCAAATGATAAAGAAGCTATTGCCATAACATCTAATATATTGCAAAATAACGCTACAGTCCACCGTTCGGTTTCTTCTGGTAAACATCTTTTATTCGACCGCATGGTCCCAACAAATGCAAGACCAATTTGATCAAGACGCTTCCTTCATTCCTTCCAATAATGTAAAAAAGTTATTGACCACTGTTACTAAGACGGTTTGTGGCAATACATTTTCTCCTTGATTCACCTCACGTTCTTCTCTTTCGCCTTTGCCTGTGTATAGTTATCCGAGTAAAGGATATTTGATTTTGAATCACATGCCCACCAAAATTTGAAACCGTATTTGGCTGGTTTTGATGGATTATACTGAGTAAATTTTGTTTTGCCACGATGTGGAAACAGATGCTCGTCTTCAGTGATATTCTTATCCGGTTGATAATTTTTTGCGAGGTTTTCATTCATAAAATTTCAAATATCGCTTATACTATAATATGCCACACACAACTCCACAGCTGGTTGTGCACATTTCTCTATGCTCAGCATGGTGGCAATGCCCAAGTCAAATGTACAAAGAAAGAGCAAAATAAACTTGTAAATTAACAACACACATGAATATACACATGTAAACACATGTGTGTATATATTTTTTGTGAATAAAAAGGCAGCTGAAATATATTATTGCGGTAAAAAGACTTAATAATGCTATGCAAAAGGCCCACAATGTACCACTGACACACAAAGTAAGGTGTATTTTTTTAAAATCCTTTTAACGTCCTTTTAAAGGACATTTTCAAAATTCTCATAGTGATAAATCGATAGTCAATAAAATTTTAGGAGGGTACGAAAACTGGAAATGTACGCAATTAACGGTCAAAAACAAAATATGTCTGGCCAGAACCTGGTGCACAACGGAGGGTTAATAAGTTCACCAAACGATTTTAAGGCTTTCCCCAAACTTTCGTTTCTTTATTCATAAATTTATTTATTTATTTACTTTTATACTGTATGCTTAAAGTTAAAAACTAAAGCTACAGAGAGGGGCACATAGCTACCAAGGCTTTCGGCTGTATCATAAATTTGTTTATTGCTATAAGGTCAACTAAGGTCTCTTATTCAATTAATAATAATACGAAAAACTGTTTTTTGGTACATACTGCTTATTAATGTCATTCTGACAAATGCATATCCAGTTTGATCAAGGCAGTCGCCCTTTTCTCTTCAGCGATCCAAATGCGCGCGATGATTCCCAGAGTTATGCATAGAACACCAGATATTTAATATGATATAATCTCTAAAAATTATACATAAATAATCATGTTTGCAAATGGCTTATGCTTTCTGAATTGAAAGCATGCTCGAAGTTAAATTTGAAACAGCTTAAAAATCAAAACAAGTAGTAACAAATAGAAAGTAACAATTGTTAAGTTTAAAAAAAAAAAAGACATGTAGCTGTTATATTTCAAATTTACTTTAAAGTTATCGCTTGAAAATAACACAGACGCAAGGTTGAGTTGAGCACGCATATCGATGCTGACATATATTCAAATTAGGCTGCCTTTACAACAAACATCGATAACAACGATAGATATAACATCGCTGGCATATCGACAACACAGCTTTCGTTCATATCAGATTTTTATTTTAATCGCTGCACTTGCGCGTCGTCGCGGATTAATATAAAATTACATTCGGTGCCGTAAAGTTGTTGTTATTTATCCGTGAATAACAGAACAAACACAACAGTAGCCGGTAAAATATTTGCGCCAAAAAAATAAAAACTATAGTTGCTTTAAAGTAAAAACAAAACAAAAGAGCTAATAAGCTGGTCTTAAGCAAACGTGTAAATAAAAGGTTGCAGATTTTTTTGATATAGCATTTTTTTTTTGCCGTATTAAGTTGTGTTTAAGTGCAAAAAAGGCCGTGATCTTTGGCCGTGTTTTTGCAAGTGTATGTGCCAAAATCTAGTAGAAAACATAAAATATACACGCTTAGAGTAATTAGTAAACGCAATAGTGTGTAAATTAAGAAATAATAAAGACGCCGACGACAAAGCCACTTAAAAGAAGAAAGTGTCACCAACGTCAACGTCAACGTTAACGCCAGCGTCAGCGCCAGCGCCCCCTGCAAGCAGCAACAACAAACCCACCACCAACCAGAAGCAGAAACAGAGCAGAGCAAAAGACGCCAAACAACCCATACATTTTCGCACACGAATGAAGAATACCACAAATATATAAACAAATTATTAATATAAACTTATAATTTATTTAAATAATAATATCAATCAAACAATCAACAGAATAACAATTAATAGAGCGCGCGTGTATAGCGGCAAACAACAACAGCAACAACGCAAACTACAACAACAACAACAACAAACATAACCACAACGGCTACAAAATGGCAACATTAAACAAATTCACAAAAAGTCTGTCCATTGATGAAAAGGCCGAGATAAAGGAGAAATTTTCAGAAGTAAGTGAAAATGTTTTATATTAAATAAATCGATAAATGCACACACACACATAGTTTATTTACAGTAAAAGAAATGTAATTATGTTTATGTATAAAGCGCTTAAACATTATTCAAACTAAATATCAATTGTATGACTCATGAAGCGCTGCTTGCGTCGCAGCGCTGCTGCAGCATATCAAGCTGTAGCTGAAGCTGCGTAATGCTCGTTTACCGGTGCATGTGGGCGCTTTCGCAGATGCTGCTGTCGGCAGCAGCAGCAGCGACGACGACGGCAGTGGCCTTCAACACATGCAAGCAACCCCCCATGAAGCTACCTTCATATGAATGTATGTGTGTACATACAAACACTCCTCGCCACTTGAATAAAACCAAATTCCAAAAATTTCATATCAATGGCTTCGCCCATACAAAATTCAAATTTTAATTTCGTCTAGGCAAGAGGATACAGATTTCAATTGTCTCAATTTCGCGAAAGTATTTGTCTCTCAATTGGCCATGACAAACCATTATCGGGTTACCGCTTTACATTCCTTTAGGTGCCTCTGCTTGGTGCATGCCCTTTTTAAAATTTAAATCAGTCACGCCTCACTATGGCTTACCCGATTATCATAACGCTCATAACGCCGCCTTTAAGGCACTGCAATCAATTGGAGGCAATCCATTGCGCTATTATGATAAACTTCATGAAAAAGCTACGTGTTGAGATGGCCAAGGTATATGGCAAGTTATATGGATTATATAATTTTGTTACAAATAGTGCATACCAAAAAATGGGGTATGCAAATATGTATCTGTATCCTTGCATTTGTCGAATCACCACGTTTTTTATTGTTGTTGAAGGGTTGGCAAAATTCTTCAGGCTTCATCAATATGAGATTATAAACACACACGAAAAAAAAATTTAATTCTGCTATTCAAATGACAAGGAGTGTATTAATATACATGTGTGAATATGCTGCTGCTGCTGCTGCTGCTGCAGTCTACTAAAACTATAACGGTAAAGGCGCAAGCGGGGTATTCAAGAAAGTCTGTGCGTGAATATAAAAAAAAAACAAGTTCCCTGGGTGGTGGCCAACGACAGCAGAGTGCCGTCCGTTCCACAGTATGCGTGTTGTCTCTGCCTTTGCTGCTGCTGCTGCTACTGCCACATGCCACATGCATTACAAATGAAGAAGAAGCAGTAGTAGCAGCGTCAACATTGGCGCAACGTTAGCGCGGCAGCGCATGCGCTCCTCTCACACTCCCACAACTTCATGGGGTGTATTCCTTTGCCGCTGTTGACGTTGGCAGCGCACAAGTTCAATGCCAAATTTCTGTATGAGTAATCCCAGCAAGAACCAACAGTTAGGATGACAACAACATTAGGAACGCGCGCTTCTTTCACTTTGCGAGAATGTCATATGAAATTCGCCAAACAAAAAAAAAAACATTTGAATAAACGCATGTATGTTTGTGAATGTACATATGTGAGTATCTATGTGTATGTTTAATATATGCTAGTATGACAACAACGGCACGTAGAATAAAAGACACAGAGCCAAGATCCCGCAGCAAACACAAACTGGTTTCAGCTTAAACAAAAACAATACAAAAAAAAAAAAAAATCACGAAAACACACACAGATACAGATACTCAGACTCACACGCACACATGGAGCGTGAAAAACTGCGACTCAACTCTTGGCAAAGGCAAAGGCGAAGGCAAAGCGAGCCAAGAGTTGAGCTACATCATCAACATGAACCCGCAGACCCCTGGTCCGTGTCCGCCCTCATGCTCCTATACGTTCTCTCTCTCACTCTCTTTTATCTGTCTCGTCTGCTACTTAGAGCAGTTTAGTTTTGAGTTCAAGGGGCAGCAACAATTTTCAAAGCCACAGTTCAATTTTTGAGCTAAAAGAGTATAAAAAGTATTAGCCTTTTGTCAATAAGTTTGTAGTGATTAGCAAAAGAAATCACAATAACGATCATAGTTCAAAATATGCAGAACCGTCATGATCGGTATTAAATGTTCTGTTCTTTGGGAACCCCGAAAATAGTTTCCTTTGACCAACTTCCAAAAAAGTATTACATATTATTGACAGTTTTCTCTAAAAAGTAACATTTGAATTCAATCCAATTTATACATTTATATAAGGTAAAGGTAAAATCCCTTTAAGACTGTTATCAAATGTTCATACCAGTAGGGTTCTAAACGTATTTCTGTTAACCTAATTGAATTTGGTTTAATTTTGATTCGACCAGTTTTTCTGAAACATATAATCTTATAAAATCTTATTCATTCGTTAAGAAGGAATTCGAAATGTCTTATTGTGACCTATAGAGGGCATACAAATTTCGGAGTAAAATTTTTGTTTTTTTTCTCGTTGTATTATAGTACGCATACATTTAATAAATTTCAATTACAGGCTTATGCCTGTATGTCTATGTAGTGGTAACTCAGGTGTTGCTGCTTTTGGTTAATTGCTTCAAACTGTAACTTCGTAACACCCACGGTATTCCTTTATATATTTTTTTTCGCGTTGTTGTTGTTGAAGCTGCACCCACATATCTTGGCCATGAAACACGTACAGAAACCAAACCAAACAATAGTATACGAATAAAATTAACATAAGCACAACAAAAAAAAATTTGAAGAAATATTTCAAATGTCTTTTTCATTGCCTCACTTTGAGTTATTAATTTTTTTATTTTTTTTTTGGAAATACGAGTTAAATCTATAAATATCTCGAAATTGTGCTTTACTGTGATTTTCCACTCTTTGGCAATAAGAAAACTTGATTTGAATATGAAATGATTGTTGCATAATTGCAAAATCCATTCAATTCATTCAATCGAAACTGCCAAAGTTTCCCACAGAAAGTATATAGTCGTCTTTGAATGATATACCATTTTCAAACTGTAGAAACCAAACACTTTTCCAATGTGCACCGTTGACCGTTGACGTTTGCCACATAGTACAATATAATTTACTACAATTTGTGGAATGACAAGAGCTTTTTGTGCAGCGGCCTCAAACTTTAACTAGTAATCAATGTGGCAAACGTTACGTTTTTTTTTGTTGTGCTGCTATTGTTATCTTCTAACTGTAACGCAGACGGAGATACACAATCTAATGCAGACTCTCATATACGAGGTACGAGGGCAGTTTGATAAGTCATTGATTTTTTTTTATTAAATATAAGTGGTTTTTAATCAACATTTTTTTATTTTTTTCGGATTGATTTTAGTTGCTTTTTTAGTGATGACATTTTCATCAAAAACTATATGAATATATAGGCGCAATGGCCAAATCAGCAGAATATGTACATACCCATTCCTAGGAGCTTATTCTTCGCTGTGATCACATGAAAATCTACCTTTGTTGTGTTGTGATGGATGCATGGTTCGTTTCACCATTTTACGGTTTCTTAACAAATGCAGTCGCATTACGGTTGAATTGGCCACAAGGTTGAGCTTAAAGTTCAACACACGAATAGATTTTTCATGTCCAAATATTAACTTAAAATTTTATGTACCCTCTTAGCTGAGATTCCTTTAGCTCAGAACTGGGCAGCCCATAGCCCAAAGGGGCACTTTTACTTCGTGCATTTACACCAGTGATGGGCAAAACTCATACCAACAAACATTTCTTTGTGTAAGTAAACAGCGCAGTAAGCAAAATCGCACGAGAGAGCAAGAACCGCAATTAAGCAAAAACGAGCGAGAGATTTCACACACATGGACCGTACATGAGCCGACTGCGCTGCGGCAGATTTTGGTGCAATAGCCTCGCGAGTTATGTAAATTAAGAGACTGCCCATCACTGATTTACACAGACACGAGGCCGAAGCATGCCGAAGTCGTCAATTTGAGAACAGCAGAGCAAAATTATTACTCATTTCAACTCAACTGTGGCTTTGTACGTTTTGTGCACTGAGAGAAATAAATGATATATGTATATTTAAATTTTGGAAATCAACGCATTTTATTAATTAAAAAACGAATTAAATATAATAAAAATAATGGCCAAAAATTTCATTCAATGTTCTGCACTTCAAACATACATATATGAATCAACATTTTCAATGATAAATAAAAAATAATTCAATTATTTTGACAATTAATTACCATTATTAAAAAACTAAGACTAATAACAATAGTAAGATGACAATAATTATTATGATAAATATAAAAAATAAATGCAAAAACATTTTGCAACACAATTAATTTGCGCAGTGTATTGCTCACAAACACACTCTCATTTTTCGGCCGCTCTCTTTTTACCCAGCTCTAGATCGCTCTCACCTGTGCTAGATCGACCACAAAAGAATTCTGTAGATCATATCTTATAAAGCCCTCTTAGTATCTACCAAGAGTTTCGAAGTGAACAAATTTCTCATCTGGCAAAATTTGGTCGAAATTTGACAGTAGTCGTTGACTCGGTGGTACTACGCGAGTAATTAAGAAAGTCGCTGACTTGTAAAACTTCCCTCGTATATACATATATCCAAATGCAGCGCATCATGACTATCACTAAAGTGTAAATGAAAAGGCGAGCTTTGAGCTACTTGCCACAATACTGGCATTGTGTTCGCATTAAGAGTTTTGCATTGAACTGCATGGCAAGCGAAACAATTTTTAGCGTTTTCTCAACAAAAGCCAAGGATAAAGTACATAGTAAATAAGTGCATAAGTGTTTATGTACAACAAAACTGTCTTAACATGCATTCGCCCGCGCGTGGGTGGCAGTATGTCTACTTGGTTTATATATATGTACATACGTATCTTTGTGGGCGTCATATGACAAATCAAACACAACCATATGAACGCACAAAAAGAATTTCAGACGATGTCTGTATGGCACTTGAAAGCTTTTAAATACCCTTCGTTGAATTCATGTAGTACATTTTTATGGCGTCTTTGCAACGCAAAGTACTCTCTAAATAAAGTACACTCTTAAAAATCCTAAGACGATTCATTAATATTAATAATCAAATATGAAAAGCATTTTGCTAACATGGGATGGGACTCATTGAGTACCATACTTGCGCAGCGTGTCTGGAAAGGATTATCTCCACGACTATATACGGGAGTCAAAAGTAGTAGCCTTTTTTCAGTCTATTCTTATTTTTCCTGTATTTTATCTATGCATGCTGGAGTTATGGAAAAGCTAACTTTTTTGGAACATCATTTTCGCCTTCCTATTACAATTTCAAGATTTTTGGTGCATGATTATGCACTGGGCTTTGTGTGTGTGTGTGTGTGTGTGTGTGTGTGTGGTTTGTGTGTTTGTTCTAAAGTAACATTGTAATAATTATTGTAATACATTAAACCAAAAAGAGAAAAAGCCATATTTCTGGTAAGTTTCCCGTACCTTTCAAATAAAACAAGCTTTTAAGTCTCTTCAAAAAGTACAAGTAGTATATACTATGTACATAGTTTGTATTGTAAGGTGGAAAACATTATATCGACAACATCCTGGCATTTGTATCTATGGGTAGATAGTCGTATCAAATCACGTTTCCATCGTTCCGGATTAGCTACTCTTTCTCTCTGAGAGTGTATGCGAAATTCGATGTTTCGTGCTGGCGCTTATTTTTTATTTCTGGTTTGTTATTGCTGTTTAAAGATACAATTGTTGTTGTGATTGTTGATTTTATTAATAAGCAACGCGTGATAGGGAGGCTGAGGCTGAGACTGAGGTTGACTCGCCCGATGACTAATGCAAGTCAAGACCAGGCAGACTGTCCGTCTGCCCGCCGCGTAAGTCCCCTCCTCAATCACAAAACATATACATAGTGAATTTGAGTTCCGCATTCAAGTACATACTTATTTTCGGGGGGGCTTTTGCTTATGTCAGTCAATTTAAATGAAACAGTGTTGCCACACATATTTAAGAGTATGCATACAAAGCAGTGTTGTTGTTTGCCTCATTCAGTGCTGCCGCGTGGGAGTGTCAGTGTTAATTGTGGCAAAGCCGCGCATTTTAAGTGCCCCATACTCAAAAATATTTTTATGGTTTATCAGCTAGCACAACATTGCATGTTGGTTGTTGTTGTTATTGTTCTTGATGTTGTTGTTGTTGTTGTTGTTACTGTAGCACATAATTCATTTGCCAGCCCGTTTATTAGGTTAGCTCTTCTTGAGGAGAAGATAAGCCAGCGGCGGCGGCATTGCGACGTCAGAGTCATTGTTGACGTTGCACATGCAACAACATAAAATGCTGCATAAATGTCTTGTGCTCATTCACACAAAACAAAAACAACGTTGTCGTTGTTGTTGTTGCTGTTTTTGTTTGGCTTGGCTTTTATCAGCAGCGCTTTCAAGTACAACAATTGATGTGCAGTCAGTAAGATACACACATGTTGAGAGAGGGGTAGTGGAAGGCAGGATAGGGTAAACGAGCGGGGGCTACTTATGCACTTAAGCATACTTTTAATTTCCATAAAATGTTTTTCTTTCTCTTTTTTGATTTGCCTTAACTGGCTGCCTAATGCAAATGCCAAAAAAAAAAACAAAAAAACAACAAGAAAGTTTTACAGCTTCGTTGGAAATGTAAAGTTGTCCTGCACAGTGGGTCAGAAATAGGAAATGAAATCGTAAAACAAGGTCGGGCGCGGATGGCATTGAGCAATTTGGTATTTTATAGCGCCAATATTAAACAACGTAAAATGAACTTGCTTCCCGTAGCATAATAAAGGAATCTAATCCAAAAGTTTCATTGCACTGATCATAGGTAGCTTTGGAGGGTCTCCGACGTCTCCTCATATATTTTTCGGCTTGCACAAACTTGGCATACCTTACAGATATAGTGTATAAATATATAGTTTCCAAAAGGTTTAACAACATTAAGACAAGCATTGTTATGATGAAAAATTACGCACTCGTGTTTTGACACATATTTTGGTCGATATTTTGGCAATACTTTGTTCAAACGAATCAATTGTTGACGGCATAACAGTCGCGTGATATTTTCGCCAAATTTTAGCAGCTCTTAGTATCGCCTTCGCATTATAAATATTTGCCTTCGAAGCAAATGTGCCTAATTGACCACGCATTACATGCTAATGATCGCCATAATGGATTCGATTCTTGTTCTCATTTATGCCTTCATACAAAATTTAGCTTTTTGTGCCGTTCAAGAAGCATTTGTCCAACTCTAGGTTTACCTCATATGTCATCCAGTTTCCTTGTTTTTGCATGAACCACAGCCCTTGTATGGGATTGGAAATTGAATTTTATTAAAATTCAATAAAAATGTTCCATAAATGCAATTTGTGGTTCGAATCTGTCCAAAACAATGTACGCCTCCTCAATTAAGGGATAAATTAAATTAAAAATTAATCAGACACATGTGTAAATAAAGATAAATGCAAACTTTAACATAAGAAAATTAATATAAACATATAACCTTTTTGAACCACTGTAACATATGCAGTGAAAGTGGTTTTTAAGTGGCACATCAATATTTTTGACCGCCAGTGTTTAGATAAGATGCAGCTGTGAAGTCCTACCAGGCCTTGCCACCCCAGGCAGTGTAACTTGCGGAGGAGTGTTGCCATTTGTTAAAGAGCTTATGCCAAAATATTCAACATCTTTAACATTTTTCCATATATGTAAAGTATGAGCATATAAAGTTGTTGTTTTTTTTTTTATATAGGTACATATATGTATGTATTTTGTTATTGCGTGTGGTTAAATAAATGACTTACAGGCATGTCTGTATACATATGTGATTTTAAGGTTGTTGAACTCTTGGTTTTTACCTGCTGCATTGACACTTGAGCACTTGACATAATTTTTGCATTGCATTAACAAAATTTGTTTTTCTTTTTATCAATTGTTGTCATTTATAATTTTCACTTTACGCTTTCACACACAAACACGTATGTGCATGGTAAATGTATCTTATAGTTCGTCAGTGAGGCAGTACGACATATTAACAGAGGCATTAAGGTAAATAATTTACTGCCTCATTTCCAATATTTAACCAAGCGCAACGGCCTGTTGCATGCCGAAGAAGTTGATTCACTGTAAATTTGTCAAAATGCTGTACAACAAGTATCTACTTTCGCAGGCTGAGAAAACAAACAAACAAAAACACAAACCAATATTATGGTACTATATGAAATAAATAAGTTATGTACTGTAAATTCTCGCCAAGTGCAATATAAGTGGCGTCATTAGTTGCTTGGCTTGGCCTTTATTGATCTATCTAATCTTGCGATCCCTTGATAACATTTTATTGCGTTGCTTTCTGGAGTCCTAGTCCTACTAAAGATACCACTTGGTATGGTAAAAGTAGTTGACCAGATCAAAACCAATTTTATTCAGACATTAATTATTGAACTGCCATGTTATGAAATATTCACTTCATTGTAATACACAAAAATAAATTCTCCATCTCTGAAATTGTTTTTGTTAAAACTTGCGAGGTTCTACTGTATATTGGACGCTTGTGCCGGTCGCGTGCTGCACTTGACGCAACATTGACTGCGGTTTGGCTTGTTGTTGCAGTGGCGGTCTCTGACGCGTTGTTGTCTCCCAATCTCAATGCAATTCAGGCGTAACGAACGGAACACCTACACTTTAACACCTTTGACTATGGAAAACTAAACACCTGTATTAATGCCACTGTTATGGGGCCTATAGACATGCTACTACATGCTAATTGGTGGCAGCTTTACAGTAGCCGATGCCGGTGCTGATGCCGATGATAGTGGTTCACTCAACCATAATATAATAATTGTTATTTTATATTCGTAAACTGGCGGCAAATAAAAACTGTATCGAATTATGTTAATTGGTAACACAAGATGTTACAACTTTTATAGGTGAACAATTGTTTTTAAAGGCAAGTAGTCTTGGTTACACGTTTTTTTTAATGGTAAACAAGTTACAACTATATCATTGTTTTTTTTTGTTTTTGTTCTTAAATGCCAGATTAAAAAAGTTTGTGCACTATTCGTAAGTAGACTAGGCCTGAAGAACCATAACAATTGCCAAAATAATCCAAATCCGAAAAAATTAGGAATTAGATATCAACATGAATTAAAAAACTTTATGCGTACGATTGGTAAAGTTTTGTGCCCTTACGTCCTCTAGAGTTATAAACTGAAACTAACTCAAACATTATTGATTTTTGTTTCCAAACCATTTTGACATTTGAAAAAGCATATTTTCTAATAGAACAATTTCAAAACTGAAAAACTTTGATAGTGTCATCATCTAAATTAGTGTATCTTACAGATGATAAAAATGTGAATCTGGTTAAAGCATATACTAGTATTTACTGTCTGCCCATAAAATGTGATCCTAAAGGTAATTCTATCCAGATAAGTGAACAGTGTGACTTTTTTAGAAGCAAAGAATAGCATTTTTAAATACTTAATTCTTGGGAAATTTGCATGCAACAATATTTGAAAAGACAAAAAATTTGGTCAGATACTCATTAAAATAACTTATAAATTAAGCCGCAAAAGTTTTTAGATAAGAATCAAATGTTTTGATAAGCAAAACAGAAGAAATTCTATTTAATTCTAATATTTGTTAAGAGTACATAATAATAATTTTAACAAAACCGTATAATTTAAATTTTTATTTATTTATTTTCCTGTTGTAATTTTTGCGAAAATAGCTTTTTATTTAAGAAGTATTTTATTAGTATTTATTTATGTTTGAATGAAAACCTTATTATATAATTTTTAAGCGACTCATGGAACTGGATATTACTCCTACCAAGTACTGCGTTTGTTGATCTCTGTCATGTCGCAGCCTGTGTACGAATGTTGGCCATGTCCGTTTTCTTACGATTTCTAAATTAGCAAAAATTCTCATAACGACGTTCAGAACAATATGCGTCATTATAATAGTTTAAATTGTTTCTATTATTGATATCTCGGTTTCAGATTACCATTTCTGGTTTCATTTATTACCTCAAAATCCGATAAGCTTTTTTGCATAAGCGACTAGTGCCAGAGTCATCCATTTTAACGTTTTTTACGTTTTACTTCATATTCAGTTAACACCCGGGTTTAAGGTCGATTGGCAATAAGTTTGAGAGCCGACGGCCTTCATTGAAAGACCTTACATTTCTAAAGTTATGTTGTTTTGTAATTGTAAAGATGGCACGAAAAAGCATCTGCATATGCCAAGTAACCTCTTGACATACAGATTGGGGAACGTCTAAAACACTCGTTAATATCTCTGTAGAGTCTAATAGATATAATCAGTTTTTTCAAATTGAACATTGAACACAAAATTGAATAAATAAATAAATTTGCATTAAACTTTTTTTCACAATTCTGTATTGATTGCTTTTGAAATAGGAAAATCTTTTTCGAGATTCTCGAGAGGGGTTTTCCAAAATTAAAAAGAATTTTTAAAGTAAGTCAACTGGTAACCCATAAGCGAAATGGGTTCAAGGTTGCACTGTTTTAAATATATCTCACGAATTTTCCAGACCATAGTTAGAAAGAAAGGTTTTTTTGTTAAGTTTCAATAATATATGATGAATTGAAAATTGATAGTACAAAGGCGTCAATAAAAAAAATTGAATCCATGGGAAGAATCCCAAGATCCTTGGGACCAACATTTCATGCCTCCAACTTTTCTGTTCCTCAAGCTACACCCTATACGGACTGACAGATGGATATGGCGAAATAGATTTATTTTGTACCTTGAGCTACAAATCGGAAATGTATGAAATTTAGACTCCCGCCCTTATACCATAAATTGAGCACGGGTGAGCATTGTCAAAAGTAACGAAAAAAATGTAAAGAGGGGATCCCTATTGTAAGCAGTCCACTAGATGATTTGCTATAAATTTCATTTGGTTTTACTTGTTTTCTTCTGATACAATGTACAAGTTTACCCTTAAAGTACAGGGTATACTGCAATGACTCAGAGTATACATATAAGTATGTACGATAATTTCCATAAAGGGCTGCTGTAGAAATTGCATTCGAAAAAAAAAGCTAAACTAGAAACCGTACTGAACAACCCTCATGCTAATTAACAAGTTTAAGGTGTGTGTGAACAAAGTCGTCTTCCAGGTCTTTGTTACTTCGATTTTGATTGTGAGTGTGTCTGTCTTTACAGCTGTTAGCTACTAGTTGACTGAGTCATGGTTAACTATGTGTAATATATCCTTATGACTAATATGCGCTGTATTATGTTTCACGAAAAGTAATCAGTCTGCGGCTGAGGTGACCACGCCTTGATGGAAACACTCATTCATACAACATTATTGCATAGTTGGGTCTGTGTTGTCCGGTCTGAAAGCGGGCCCGGCATGTCCCACTATCTATGTACTAGTTACATACATATGTATACTATTACTATAAGTAAGTTGTATCGTCTGTCTGTCTGTACATATATACCATATGTATGTATGATCAAATTGTTTAGCGACTATGGCGGATATGTGTCACTGCTGATTGTACAATTTACTTAGGCTTTATGTTGGCGGCTGGTGGTCGATCACTTGCCTCTTCATTGTTGGCAGTAGTATGTAGTATGTATGATACTGCAAATTTCTACATAAAAATTTATTACAACAATAACAACATGCCACAAACACGGGTACAGACAAATTTGTTTGTACGTGTTACAAATATCAATTGACAAAACGATGGCAAAGACGAAATAACTCCGAACATAAGTATTTGACATCATTTGACTTGTCAGGCGACAAAAGCGTCAAAAGAAAACTCTTGCCCATTAAGTTTTTAGCTTGAATCATCTCTGGAAAACAATTTTGAAATAGTAGAATATTTTTTTCTACCGTATTTGTCAGCATAATTGCACTGTTATCAAAGATTAAACAAATGTAATCATTCAGAGATGAGCATGAAATTCTCAGATGATTTTGCATTCATATGATTTTTTTAAATTTGATTACAATGGCTAAAAAATTATAAACATTTTTTATGAAATTTAAATGTTCAATTGAAAGAATTTATATTAAAAACTTTGCAAATATGTAAATACATAAGTATATAATAAACTGTCGCATTAAGCTAACTTTCCCACAATAGTTGTAATAAAACCTAAAATGTTTTTTTTTTTTTTTTTTTTTTTTTTTTTTTTTTTTTTCTTAGTTTCAACATTTTTCTTAACTAAGATTTTTTAAACATGTTTTTAGTTATACAACTTTTTTATCATTTTACCTTAACTATAGAAGTTTCTACATAGAGGAAACTTTAAGATAAAAAGAACAGAAAAAAGACATAAACAGAACTGACCTAATGGGGCAAAATCTTTTAGGTTTGTAAGAAACTCACTATCTTTTACAAGTGGAACTATCCAGCTCCCGGATTAGCTCTTGCGGTGTAATAGGCTAAACATTTTGGAATGTGGGGCTATTACTTATGTTCTCTTTGGTAATTTAACACATTGCAAATAAGTTCAAAAGTGACCTATAAATCACAACAATACTTGACCTTAAAATAAACCCAACTCAAACCGAATCTACTGTGACGCATGGATTGTCCAACTGAATGCAAATATATATTTATTTATTTACAAACAGCTATCTTATAATTAAAAATTATAAACTAGCTTAAGGACTAAGAGCAGTGGCTGCGATGGCCTTCTGCTCAGTGTATGATAAATATATGTTATGTTAAATTGCAAATATATATATGCTATATAGTTAGTATATGAATGAAAATATTTCATAAGTTCTCTCTAGAATTCGCAATTGGTTGACGCCGCAATAAACTAATTAATTTTTACCATTACATTTCTTAAAATTAGAAGTTTCCTTTAATATATTAAATTTTGTGTCTGGGGTAGCAACAACATGAAACGAAAAATTTCCAAAATTTTATAAGTCAATAGAGCTTGCCAACGTCTTTAGGCGTTTAACCCAATCTAGAGTAATTCTAGGAAATATATCCTGCTTTTGCTAAAATGTGGAAGCCATTTATTTTAAACCATTAAGAGAGTTAGATTGACTGCTAAAAGCTTATTAATAAAATGCAATATAATTTTTAAAAAATGTTCAAAAATGAATTGGAATCGTTTGTTTTGTTTTTGTCTGCTGTACAATGTTTGCGTGTCGACTGATTGTCTAAGTTGGCTCGAACGAACCAAAAAGTATTTACAGAAACATGGCTCATACGACGCAAGCCTATCAGCATAACTCATTAATAATTGTTGTTCAATTGATTTCCTTTGACTATTTTCGATAAGTGTTAGCGGCTAACACATGGAAGATACATACATAGATACACATATGTATATAATATCTAATGCATACAGTTGATTATTAACCTGTTTCAAAAGTGTTGTTGTTGTTGTTGTTGACGATGATGCTGACTAATGTTTATCATCAATTCAATAGACACCGGCATTGTTGTTGTTGTCACAGTTGATGTAATGCTGCCAGTGTTGTCGAGGTCGATTTCGATCGGCTGGCAACGCCAATTACAATAGCAACAACGATAACGAAGTTGCATTAATTTTGTACATTATACAGACATGGAGCACAGCAGTCAATTGGGTTGGTTAAATTGTTTTTATGCAAACATTAAAGCTGGCAAAGTTCGTGCCGGGCATATGGAATGTCATTTTAGCTAGTAAAGTGAACTGAACTGAACTGGTCTGGTTATGCCTCAGAAACCGGTTCAACGAAAGCGAAAACTTCCAAAACAAAATCAAAACTAAAAAGTACGTAGAGTATTATTGCATATATTTGTACATATGTATATATGTATATGCGTAAGTCAAGTCACAAGTCAATTATAGATATATGTATATGTGCGCGAGTGTACATATCTACATATACATATATTAAGTTTATTTTGAAATTGAAAAGAGATTAAAAAGTAGGTTGCTCGGTCGCCAGCAGCTTAGCTTCAATTAGATGCTCGTATTTATACATAGCTATGTAGGTATCTATGTATATGTACTTACATTTAAACATACGAAGGCTGGCTTAAAATTAATCGGACTAGCAAAGAAAAAGGAACTATTTTTTTTTTTAATCAATTAAACACATTTCCCGTATGATTTGTCAAGATCAGATTCTTTTTTGCTTTGCTTTAAAATCTGTCTAATATGAGGACACTTTATTTAGTTGGAGAATGGTTATTACAAAGTCGGCGCAGAGATTTGCTATACCTCATTCGTTACCTCGAAGGTACCGTGGTCTCGATCGGATGCCATCGCATCTGAACTCTTATATGCCTGTGCTTTGTTCATATGGAAAAGAAACTATATTTTTACTCTTTCTTCTTCTCCGATTTAAGTACTGGCTTGTTTAAGCTAATCGATATAAATGATGCCAAGAAAAATCTTAAGCTTGTGGGATTTATCTACTACCCCGCCAGATAACTCTATTATATACAAAAGTTTGGGCTATAAAAGATTAAAAGTCTTGTCGAGTGGTCGTGACTATTTCGTAAATTTTGTCCACTAATTCTGGTTTAGAGACTGGCCTATAATGGTTTCAGAATACTCATAAACTTTGTCCACTTCATTTTTGAGCTCATCATTTGTTTACTTGTTCTAAAACAGAAACCAATAGAAATCAGCTGATGGGAAATATTAAAAGAATGTAATTCACACTTATCCCAACTTTTTATTATTAGGGGTATTTAAGGAAATATGGTCATGTGGGTAGAGGCACATTTAAAAAGAAAAGTTGACATAAGTCTGTATACCAAATTTGGTGGGTCTACCACATTGTCTAAGATTAATGAATTTTTGCCTATACATTTTAAAGTTTTCAAACGAACTTAACCATAAGCTTATAATTATTGTTGCTTAGATGTGTGTTAAATTCCGGCTAGGTTGTAAAGCGCCCTTCAAAGGGGGGTGCCATTGAGCCAGAATCTACAAACTTCAGCACATCGAGGTGATGCTAAGCCATTTTGTATAAACAATTTATGGCCCTTCAGCCTGTTACATATTATGATAACTCGAAATCGTTGTTCTTGCCATGGCTAATTACTTTTCAGCCTGCTCTCGCACATGGTAAGTACATATTCAGAATAAACATTTTAAATGTATGAATAAAGAAATGTTTGAGCGTGTCTTTGGAGCGAATGTTTGAGCGTACCTAGGGTTCCCATTGCAATTAGCTTACGTCAGCTGGCAATAATTGACTGCACTTTTGTCTATGCAAATGTTTACTTAGTTTGCGTGCATGTGTGTATCTGTGTTTGGTTGTAAATATATCTGTATCTCTGGGTATGGTTATGTGTATGTGTCACGAGCTTGAGTAACCGTTACAGAGCGTGCTTTGGACGATGGACATTAATTTGCAAATAGCTGAAAATGATTTTTTATTTTTGCTTACTTACTGCTCAAACATTTACCTTGGCGTTAGTTTTATTTGTTTTTTCTTCTTTTAACATAATTCTAAAAGCTGCACAAACAAAACTAAGCAAAGCAAAGCAAAGAAGCAGAAAGCGCAAAAAGTTCCGCAAGTTAACTTTGTTTCGACGAAGGTTATATACTCTATACATATATAGACATTTGCCTTATACCAGATTAAGTTAATATCCACTGACTATACTACATAGAACTTCCATTTTGAAGTATGTTTGAATAAGGTATGCTTTGAATTGTAGTACAAATTAAGTGTTAAAGTACTAGGAAGAACTCTAGAAAAAAATGTTTCACTCTCAAGCCCTTTTTTATCATATATTTATGCGATATTTTTTGTTTAGAACGTTCATATTTTTAATTAATTCGAAATTGCTTCAAAAAGAGATACATATTTCAAATTTTTGTTAATTTAAAATTGTGCACTTTAAATATTACAAATAAAATGGCATAAATTATTTTAAATATTTTAGAGGCTTGCAACCCTAAACATATTGCTAACAATTTAGTTAGAATCACTTTGGTTTTCCAAAATTTACTTATAAGATCAAGTTTGAGTGATTTTGAAAGGCAATCCAAAGTTGGTTGAGATTATCTTGAAATTGGAAATATAGGTAAAGCTTTTTACAGCCCATCTATTATTAATTTTCAGACTAAAATAAAATTTATGGTAGTACCAAAACTGATAAGGTTTCATAAAGACATGACTTTATGAATTCGTCTGAATAATCTGTTACGTCTTCTTCTGGATGTTACAAAGAGCATATGAAATTTAATATACCCTGCAGCGCATTAAAACTTTGAGCTAAATGCCGCTTAATGTTTTGAATGTGTTTGTTGTTAGTGTCACGACTCGTCGTCATCGTTATTGTCAGCAGCATTGTTGCTAATGAACTTCATTTGCTGTAAATTGACTTTAAATGACAACAACTACAGCAACAAACAAGTTCATTAACAAAAATTTCGCATAGTTTGTCATAATAATAATAATTATAATTATTCTGCTGTGTTGCTTTTATTGTTTTCGACAATGTTTGTAGAAGAAATACAAAAATTTCAAAAGTATGGTCTACTCAGCAATATCTAAAAGCTATGCAATACGTGTTGCATTACACAAAGAACTATAGAATGCGGATACATAAGCTTGCAAACATAAAAACCATCTTCCTGTAGATCTTCTAGTAGATGTCATAGCTCGACGAGATGCAGCTCGCTGCTATCAAATTCCATTATAGAATTGTTGATTGTAATAAAACTAACAACCACTTAGAAAATGTTTGAAGTCGAACGAATGCCCTGAAAGCAGCATCGTCCAGTCAATAAAGATGGCTCGAGTGGCGTCAAGATTGGGTTTAACTGTGGATTCCTTAACAAAAAATGATGTTATGGGCTGATAAAATCTGTGGTAAATTTTCGAGAAAAAGTGGCTTTGGTTATATTTTTCGTTTAAAATTTATTTTGCAAAATGCACCGATACTTTAGTTAGAACCTTCAATTTTCGAAGTCTAATGAACATGGAAACGTTGACATTTTCACAAAACTTTTTTATAGAATACGCCTATAATTCTCAAGGTATCAATGCAAATAATTTATATTTTTTTTTTTTTTTGGTAAATTTAAATTTAAATCATTTAAATTTTTCTAAATTAAAATCGTTTAAATTTTTCTAAATTAAAATTGATGAACGTTTTAATATTCTTTTTTAACATTTCTTGATTAAACTCAGAAGTTTATATACTACTAACTGCCGGCAGTTGTGATGGAAATTTTTGCAAATAAAGTGAAAAAAATAAATAAGTGATAAAAAAAAACCGAAAAGTAGAAAGTAAAAAATCGCAGAAATCAAAATTTTATTGATATTTACACCTTTTTTTCATTCCAATTTTTTTTTTTAAATTTTGATGCACTTTACAACATACTACTTCGAGAGTAATTACTGAGTCACATGTATCTGGATAGATATTTGCAAGAAATTCAGAGTGATATTCTTAAAAATTACATTGACTTTTATTATTCGATTTATTCTTGACGTTACACACATTTTTTTACCCTACACTTTGTGTACAAGGTATGAAAGTTGTATGAAAGAAATCGAATTCTTTAAATTGGATCCAGTTTTTTTCTTCTGTAGATAAAATATAGATGCTATGAGTTGAATTTCAGTTGAAAGAAATTTATGATACACTACTGTAAAAGTAAGTGTATTCAATTTCGTCGAACACTTTTGCCTTTGGGTATTTGAAAGCATTCATAATAGAGAACTGTGCCTGAGTCACGCAATGACAGACCATGGAAAATGATGACGAAAGCAGAATCTGCCTATATTAAAAGATAGTCTGTGATTTACTATATATACCAAGTGTCCACTATATTAAATATTAAGGTAGATAAGTTTAATGGGGTATAATGTCGGCTTATGCTGTTCGTGCAAGTGCAGTTTCTTTGTAAGATTAAGTTTGCTCAGCTGATTTATGGCGCATAAACACCGAGAAAGACATACCATATACACATATGTACTTGCAAATATCTATTCAGGAAAGATACCGGATAATAAAAACCAACTGGCCTAGCCAGACAACTTGATTTGATTGACTACAGCAGACTGAAAGACAAAACAGACAAGCAGATGGACAGACATGGTTGGCGCTGTGCACATAATGGCCCATTGTGCTAATGGCTATAAAAAGAGCATAAAACAGATTGCCATAAACTTGTAAAACAAAGATACAAGATAAAACAATGGCTTTGGACCTATGAACACTTGCATGAAATTGAAATCATGCGAATTGACTCAATAACTGCAGATTAAATGTATATCAAATGACTGCATGCAAAGCTAGACAAGATTCAAGGCCTGTTTTGGCTGTAGGTTTTGGTATGATGTAAAAATTTACTCTCCTAACTTACACTGATATTCACTTTTGACAAGATTTTGCGAACTTATTGAACATGAAAAATAGATAAAGAGTGTGTTTTGCATACTCCTCTCATTGTGGTCTTCAGAGCCTAAAGACCGTTGTACGACCAAACTTTTTCATATTTCACGCATCCGTACTGTTCCTGTTCTCTCAATTTTCATAACACGCGTGTAAAGGGCACAAAATTCTGCCGCAGCGCAGTCGGCTCACGCACGGTGCATGTGTGTCCAGTCTCTCTCTCGTTTTGGCTTGATTGCGGTTCTTGCTCTCTCGTGCGTCACGTAGCATGGGTACAGCCCCTTATATATACTTGGGGAAGTGGATCTGAAATGAACGCATGGTAATAGTCATTTTCATCCGATCTTGATCATTTCTGCAGCTTAGCATTTATAGTAACTGGATGTATTATTCTGTCAAGTCCTCAATAAAAGTGAAAACCGGTAAGGGCTCGATTATTAGATTATGAAGCAAAAAAATGTTTTCAATATATCAGGTCATATCAAGACTGTGCCATAAACACTAAATTGGTGCAATTAAAACTTATTTCTGATTTCTAAGAATTTGGCCGATTTAATGGCACGTTGGCATAAAACTCAAACTCAAAAAAAACCCCAATAAACAGTGTGCAATGAAAACGCTTAAGGACTTGCGTTCTGTTGCCTAATCCACCAGAAAATTTACTGTCGGCATGGATTTAATGTCAACAGCAACTTGAAGTACCTGCGCCCTTGCCGAATTTCTTATCAACCCCTGCATTGCAACTTTTTTTTTAGTTTTACTTTTAAACGTGTCTTATCTTTAGGCAAAGAAATAAATTTATGTTCGACAAGTAAAAAACTTAACAAATAGCAATTTGTACATAATTCGACTGACTGATACAATGCCTATTAAAAAACCAATTACGTCTAAATAACCTGTTGCTCTTTCTCCACCGCCTTATCGCCCATACTCGCACTCTACCACTCTCTCGGAGACACTCACGATGACTCTCTGAGGTAATTCGTTGGGGCATATAAATTTTATAAAAATGACAATGCGTAAGCAATTTGTTAAAAGGCTTTTGCCACTCGAGAATAGGGGGGTTGTCAGGTGTGTGAATCGATAGTAAGTACGAACTTTTGAAGGGATGTAGTAGAAGTTTTTATTTAAAGCTTAGTTGAGATGTAAGGAATAAGTATTAGTGTGTGCTGTGCTATGAGCACAATGACGTGAGAGTAAATATATAGAACGTCATACGAACTTTGTTGACCCAGTTTTATTTGCCAATTATTGAAGATGAAATCTGCAACAATCTTGGAATGTTGGAATAATTTTAAGACAAGTTTTTTTTATTTGTATGAAATAAATTCCTTTTATTGGAAAACTATGATTTTAGTTTTGACTAAAAATTTGTAAAACACACATTGGTTACATTAAAATACGTCTGATACGTAAAATGAATAAGATTCACAGTAAAGGTAAGAAAAGAACAAAATCTTGAAACCTCTTCAAAGCCGGGAAATTTTAAATATTAGTGCAATTTCTTATTGCGATAAAGTAGGCGACCCTAAATATTACAACGTTTAATGGCTTTGAAAATCGTACGTAATCTGATATATAAGTACATATGCCTCGGATTGTGGGCTGACTGACGACTAGTAATGGACTCGATGTGGAACAAGGTGTAGCTAGCAGCGTTGTTGTTGCTTATTACTATTTTAATTGTTATTGGTTATTGGTCTTGGCTAGTACGCTTATCAGTATTGCCTGTCCATAGCCTATATACATACTATGTATATATATATAAGTACATACATACAGGAATGACCAAAATATCATATACATTTGATGGTATGCTTATGGAGCTCATATGACTTTTCAAGTGATTTGTGGCCCCAACATTAATGGAAACGTCAGCAAGAAACCAAAAAAAAAAAATATAAAAAAAATGAAGTAAAATAACAAAGCAACAAATTAAATTTCATTTTGGAATTGCAAATTATACAAATTGCATGCACGTGAAAGTCCAAAGACATGGCCAAGTGTGTACGCGGAGATGTTGTAGGTGGTGTGGACTGGGCTAAATTACTGCCTAGAAAATTGACCAATTACCGGCACAAATGTTTTGCCAATAAAATAGCTTTGGCAAAGAGCGGCAAGAAAAGGCTAACACAGAGAGAGAGAGAGAGAGAGGGTGAGTGCGAGAGCGAGTAAGAAAGTGTGTATGATTAAGCTTTAGAAACGTTACCATTAACGTGTTGTGACTAAAATGAATCCATGAGTAACTTATGTATATGCCGAGTTACTTAAATAAGTGCTATGACTAAAACGCAAGCCAAACCCTTTTGCATGGTAGCGCCCTTCCTCTTACCCAGCTCACTATCGCTCTCTCGCCGCATGACGACACTGCTGATAAAAAACCTTAATTTTGTGCTCAATTCGATTTCTGCACTCAGTTTGGGAAAAATTTGTTTTTTTTCTGCTTCTGATAAACGTGTATAGCAACAATGTTGGTTATATGTGTGTGTATGTACGTATGTGCATATGTATGCTTACAGCACTTATTTGCTCGGCTTGGCTAAAAATTAAGTTTATTTGCAGCTGCCGCCATAAATAGTGTGCACTGTGCACGACTCTTGATTAGTGGAACTTGTCCAGTCTTTGAGTAAACGCCGGTGCCCATAAAAAAATTAATACCAACTACCTGTAGCAAACGCGTCGTATACGTAATAATCCTTTCTACACGAACACACACACACGCACTCTCTCTCTCTCTCTCAAATCACTTGCAAAATTACGCTCACTCTCTCTCTCGTCGCTCTCGCGCTATGGCGCTATGGCGCTACGTGTGCAATCTACTTGAGTCTTACAACCAAAAATCGGGTCTAACGGTGCTTGAGTAACTTTTCATGCATTCACTCGTTCGTCGTTGTTCTTGCCGTGCGTTTCTGTTCTTGTTCTTTGTCGCTTCTTCTTGCGTCTTCTTCCTGTATCAAAAAACAAAAAAAAAAAAACAATCGATTTGTTGATCGAGTGCGTGCAATTCCCGTTGTTCCTAGCCTTCCCGCGTGTGTCTGTGTGTGTTTTGTTTGTGCGTGATTTTGTTTGTGTTTTTGCCCAAAATCAATTTACATACCGAATTTTTTATTTTTGGTTTTCTTTTTTTTTTTTTTTGGTTGTTATTTTGTTTATTTTGCTTAGTGGCTTTGTAGAAAATTAAGTGCCTTCAGTAAAATCCAAGTACATAGTATAGCTGGATCTATACGCATTTATCATTAATTGTTAATACTTGTGGCATAAACTAAACAAAAATGGCCGATATCAGCATTGCACAGCACGAGAATATTGAGGAGTTCAAGCAGAATCTAGAGGAGCTCTTGCCCGATGTAAGATCATTTTATCATATGCAAAACTTTCTTGCACATGCATATAAAATTAATATATGTATTTGTATGCAATATTTTTTATTATTACTCATAACACTTGAAGTGTTTTTGTTTTTTTTTTTTTCATTTTCATTTTCATTTTTTCTACTCACGTAATCATTACCTTTTGCCAGTTTGCTTTTGTTGCTGCGTTCCTTGTTGTCGGCGCACTTTATGGTTTTTAATCGATAACACGCACACTGTCTCCGCACAACACTCATTCATACTCACACTCATACTCTGCGGCATGTTACACTAGCGCCTACCATAGTAGAGTATAGATCGTATTTGCTGCTCTCTCTTTGACACCGCCGTAACTCCAGCATTGACCAAGTATGAGCACTTCCGTTAGTTGTCAGTTGGTGGTTGTCGGTGGTCATATGTTGCCAGTTCTTGTTTGGCTTATCAATTTAGCCAAGACTATGCCAAAGTTCAGCAAAAACCCCGTGTGACTCCCTTGCCAGCGCCACTCCCAAAACGCGTACTAAAACGCACACGCACACGTTTTATATGCCAAAATTATGATTTATATTATTTCCATATAGACGTTATGTTGGTTTTTTTTTTTTTTTTTAGCACAAACATTAGGCCCACATTTTTACACATGCACGTAATCTGCAGCTATTTTCGATTTTATTGCCATTTCGCCAGTTACCATTATCTTATCAGGCCAAAACGAACGGCAAATCAAGCGACCAACAAACCGACAAACCATCAGTTTGACAAAATATTCTCAACGAATGAACTACTTACTACTCTCAGTAGAATACCATTTTATATGGCTAAATATGGGCAGCACATACCATACATACAACTTGTACAAAATATTGCAAACGATATTTGCATTAAAAGTTTAGTTGTTGTGCGTCGTGCTATATACTATGTATGTACATACATATGTATATATGTACTTTTTGGAGCTTTGAACTTTTGGAAATTGTTTTGCTACGAAACTTTATAAAGAACATGTATCCTAAAATGTAGCTGCGATAAGCTGTTTTATAAGTTAAATAACTTTGGACACTTTCCTAGTTGATTGAAAGTGATACTAAGTAGCTGGGAAAAACTAAACTAAACCATTCTTTTGAGGACTTCAAACTTTGGTATCCTATTGTAAATATAACTGAATTTGCATAGTCCGCTCATTAAATTCTGCCATTCGATAACATTCCGACTAATAAAATTCGATTTAGGCGAAGAAGATTCTTAGAAATTTCAATACCTCTTAATACAAATAAATCCTTGTAATACTCCTTAAACCCAATGAGCCAAAGATGTATGAGAATCATGGAGAAGTAATATTAGTACCGTTTAGTATTATTTGTTAATTTTTGCAGCTATACTCACCAAGAGTAAGACTGACAATTGCGAGGATAGTATTTTCAAAAAATAGCGTAAAAATACGTACAGTCGCCAGCGACTTTGAGATACATACCCTGTACCATCGCATAGCAATCAAATTCGGTATATTGCTCAAGAAATCCAAAAAAAACTTTTCATTGCCAAATTTGTTTAGGACAAACAAACGAAATATGCCCTAAAAACGTTTGCCTGACTTAATAGTTAACTGATGACTCTAAAAAAAATTCCGAACGTCAAATTTGGTTAAGATATCGTTATAAACAAACGAATTAGGCATCTCAAACGTCTGTTCTTTTTTTCGAGACTGCTTTTTAATACCACTATATAAGCTATATAATTTAATTTAATTGTTGCACAGCTTTTAGAATATATTACTTAAATGTTACATCCCTTCATGCCTAAGTGCTTGAATAAAATAAAGTTTTTATTATAAAACTTGTATTTCAAGCTGTTTTAACCCCGTAATTTCATTTGATAAGAAATATGTCTGTCGGCTTTGTTCAATTTAAATATAAACTTCCCGGTTTCAGGGTACATTCACAGTAGTCAGCTTTTCCGGTTATTTATGAGTAATATATATTAATCGTTTTTAGAGTACAATAATTTTGTTCGAACAAAGAAAATTTGTTTATTGGAAATTGTGTTTTTGTTAAAATTACGGGTTGAATTAAATTTGTTTCAATAGTCAAACTTGCGTATAAATATTTAGACTTTTTCAAAAATGTGACTTTATTGGGTTTATTAATTCTTGTCGGAGAATATAATCAGATTTACGCCTGTTCAGACTGAGCCACAAAAATGTTGTTTTAAAAGTCGAATAATTACAATTCGAATAAAACGACCATTTTTATGATATGATAATTTTGCTATCGATATTAACAAAACGCATATGAAATTACAAAATTTATTGTGCAAAATGTCGAATAAATAACAAGTCTAAGTTTTAACTGTTTTGCCTCATATTAAGTATTGTATTTTTTATAAATAGTGCCCTATGTCCCTTAGTTTTTTTTAAAGATAACTTTTTATAATGTTAAATCAGTTTAAATCTATAGGATTCCACACCGAACTGAAGCCAAAAACAGAAAGTAATCTTTCTTTGTAAAAAATGTGTAAAGCTATTTTTTGGCTATAAACTTAACTTTTTCACAATTTTTGAATTCGTGAGTAATTCAAAATTATGATTAGAGTGAATTTATTTATGCATTTTCGAACGAAGCATTTATGTATTTATATCATGTCTTATAACTTTGTGATTTCATAGTCGATACGCCATAAATAAATGTGAAAATGTTTGCAAGCATTCGATTAACTGGAAATGACAATACTTATTTTTAAAAACTAAGGGTCTGTTAAACAATTGAAATAAAGAAATTAATAATATGCGCAAAAATTGTCTTGTTTCGAAATCACCCATAGCGAAATACCTCGTATTTAAGTTAAAATTAATTCCGAACGAAAGAAAGCCGTCGATAGTTTTAAATTACCTTCGATTGTTTTACTGGACTAGATTGTACGCGTCAGGTGCTACTAATATGAAACTTTCAGAAGGTTGCATTTTTTTTTTTTTTCAAACAAATCAATTTTGAACAGAAAATTAACATGTTCTCCCGCATAATAAAAGAGAAAGATTAAAAAAAAAACGGGCGTAGACGACTTTTAAATACCGTATACCCATCAGCAACAAACAAATAATAAAAGCAAACATAGTGCTTAGATACGCCCAAAAACTTTTGATTATCGAATTTGGTGACGATATCTTCATAAATATGATATCGTATATCTTAAAAAAGACTTCTTTCTGAACGATATCTTTATAAACAAACGAACTATAAGTTTATAACTTTTGGGTTTTTGTTGTGCTCTGTAGTAACCCTATGGAAGCTATATAATATGAGCTCGATACTGAAAAAAATAAATAAACTTGTTTCTCTAGTTGCTCTATCTCTGAGATCTATGCGTTCATACAAACGGACAGACGGACATGTCTATATCTACTTCTCTAGTCACCC
The DNA here is from genome assembly GCA_949987675.1 of Chymomyza fuscimana. Taxonomy (NCBI): domain Eukaryota; kingdom Metazoa; phylum Arthropoda; class Insecta; order Diptera; family Drosophilidae; genus Chymomyza; species Chymomyza fuscimana. The sequence goes on along the minus strand of OX465090.1, from coordinate 3,738,403 downwards.
TGATCGCAATTTAGGTCACTTTGGCGATCTCTGACGTCACCATTTCTATATTACATACATTTTCGACTTGCACAAACTTAATATACACTTTGTACCTTACAGGTAAAGGGTATAAAACTGCAAACACACGCATACTTTTAATTATCTGGTCGTATCTTGGGGTAGGTTGGTGACCCCCCCAGTCATTAAAAAAAAAAACAAACCATAATTTTATTCAGCTCAATTTTATAGCCGTGACTGTCTTCTATGACATTTTTTAGTTTTTTAGTGGAGCAAAAACTAAAAACCTAACGAGGAAAAACTTTACTGAATCGATTTTTTTTTCTGAAAAACAACATATTTAACATAAATCGTACTCTTGAAAGTTGCCAAAAATCATGCCAAACTATTTCAAGCAGCTAATCATCAGTTTTTTGTGAAAATGTTTGAAATAACTCGGCATGTACTCAATGTTGGCACACATTCGGTTGACGTAAAATTTGATAGCTCCGAAGCAGTAGCAATTTTGATAAGAAGTATTTGAATATGTATCTCATAGTGTTGTAGTATCTATGGAAGAACAATAATCAATTATAGCCGTGAATTGATAATAATACCCAAAGGAATGCGTCATGTTGGGCCCGGGGCTACTTTTGGAATATGTAGTAAGATATTTTGTAGAAGAAATTTTTTGTTAATTTTGGTCAGCCTGATGATAGGTTAATATATTTTGCAATGACCTCACACGGTTCATATGACATCGAATATGTGTATGTATTTCTTTTAATTAGTGATAAGTTGCCTGATAAGGCAATGACAATCAGTGCCTGAAAACTTGATTAAAAATTTGACACAAACTGTAAATAGTTCGTTATGTTTAGAACTTTGAAATTTACATACTTAGCCTTCATGTGCTGAGGTAATTTTTGCGGGTCTTTAGATAAACAAAAAGTCAAGAGCTGGAACTAGAAACAGACAACGGGGGGGGGTTTTGGTATAGCAACTGAATATGTCATGCCTAGGAATTTAGCGCTGTCTGTTTCTGTTCAGAATATTGCTTGCTGCGATTTCCAATTTCCATTTCAATTTGATGGAGTGATGAGTCATATGATGATCTTTAGGCATAAGTGCTGCGTATGAATCAATAGTTTTAATGTGAATTTCGTCTTAACAGAAGATTACTCACACGTTTTCTCTTGCTCTTGTTATTTTTAGTTGGATGCTAACAAGGATGGCTTCATTGATTTGCACGAGCTTAAGGATGCACTCAATCAGGTTGGCTTTAAGCTGGCTGGCTATCAGGTGCGCGAAATGATTGATGAATTCAAGAGCAAACAACGCACTGCACATCAGGGTAAGCTCAATTTGGAAGAATTCGAGACGCTGTGCCTGGATCTTAAGTCTAAGGATGTGGCCAGCACTTTCAAGACCGTAGTCTCGAAGAAGGAGAATCTGGAGACTTTGGGCGGCATGTCTAGCAGTTCATCTGAGGGCACTACGCACTCGGTACGCCTTGAGGAGCAGCTGGCCTTCTCCGATTGGATCAACTCGAATTTGGGCCATGACAAGGATCTGCAACACTTGCTGCCCATAGATGCCGAGGGCAAACGGCTTTATCAGTCTATTAAGGACGGTATCTTGCTGTGCAAGATCATAAATCACTCCTGCCCCGACACAATCGACGAGCGCGCCATTAACAAGAAGAACCTGACCGTCTACCGCGAGTTTGAGAACCTGACGCTGGCGCTGGTCTCTTCGCAGGCCATTGGCTGCAATATTGTCAACATTGATGCCCACGATTTGGCCAAAGGCAAGCCACATTTGGTTTTGGGTCTGCTTTGGCAAATTATACGCATTGGTCTATTCAGTCACATAACTTTGGATAGCTGCCCTGGTCTGGCTGGTCTCCTGTTCGATAATGAGCGGCTGGAGGATCTCATGAAAATGTCGCCGGAGGCCATACTTTTGCGCTGGGTCAATCATCATCTAGAGCGCGCTGGTATTTCGCGTCGCTGCACCAACTTCCAGTCGGATATTGTCGATTCGGAGATTTATTCGCATTTGCTCAAGCAAATAGCCGGCAATGATGCGGATGTTAATTTGGAAGCCTTGCGAGAATCAGAGCTGACATCGCGTGCCGAGATTATGTTGCAGCAGGCAGCAAAGTTAAATTGCCGCAGCTTCCTTACGCCACAGGATGTCGTCAATGGTGTGTACAAGCTGAATTTGGCTTTCGTTGCCAATTTGTTTAACAATCATCCGGGCTTGGATAAGCCCGAGCAAATCGAAGGACTCGAATCGATTGAGGAGACGCGTGAGGAAAAGAGTAAGTGTGCAGAACATACACAAATTGAATTGAATTCTAACTAAAGTTTGTGTTTACTTTAGCCTATCGCAACTGGATGAACTCTATGGGCGTATCGCCACATGTCAATTGGCTATATTCCGATTTGGCCGATGGTTTGGTTATTTTCCAGCTTTTCGATGTCATCAAGCCCGGCATTGTGAACTGGAGTCGTGTACACAAGCGTTTCACGCCACTGCGTAAATTTATGGAGAAACTGGAGAACTGCAATTATGCCGTTGATCTGGGCAAGCAACTAAAGTTCTCACTGGTTGGCATTGCGGGACAGGATTTGAATGATGGCAATGCCACGCTAACCTTGGGTAGGTAGTCAATTAAGAAGAACAATTTGAAAGTTGTATTCAAACTAAAATATATGCATCCCTCATATTCACTTCTAGCGCTTATCTGGCAGCTTATGCGCGCATATACCTTGTCGATACTCTCACGTCTGGCCAACTCAGGCAATCCCATCATTGAAAAGGAAATTGTACAGTGGGTAAACACAAGGCTTTCCGATGCCGGCAAAACGTCGAAGCTGCGCAACTTCAACGACCATGCCATAGCCGATGGCAAGATTGTCATTGATCTAATTGATGCCATTAAGGAGGGCAGCATAAACTACGAATTGGTGCGCACTAGCGGCACAGAGGAGGTACGCACCAATATTTAGAATTTAAAAATTAATTCAAATTAATTTGATTTAATCTCTTCTTTTAAGGATAATCTGGCCAATGCAAAATATGCTATATCTATGGCACGTAAAATTGGAGCTCGCGTCTACGCCTTGCCCGAGGATATTACTGAGGTCAAGCCCAAGATGGTTATGACAGTTTTTGCCTGCATGATGGCCTTGGATTATATTCCCAATATGGATAGTGTGGATCAGAACAACCACAATAACACCACACCTGTCATCGCCACCAACAACAGCAACAGCAATTGAGGGGGCTACAAAAACAGCATCATTTACTGCACCAACAACTCAATTATAAATAAATATAAAACAAAAAAAAAAAAAAACAAACAAACGAAAACTATGTTAACAACAACATACATAACAAAAAGCGTACATATGTATTTGTATTTGCTAAATGCTAATTAACTTATCTAACATTTAAAGCTAAGCGCGGCAGACAACAACAACAAGTGAAATACCATAAAGTCGCCCTAGAATTTTGTTCTATTATTATACTTTTTTTTTTTGTAATTGTAATTAAGCGCGAAAGTTGAAGCAACAACGTTGTTGCATACTGTTCTTTAAACAACTATATATTTTTTTTATTAATTATTTAATTTTTACATATACGTTTGCTTCTAAAACCTTATTTTATAAATAAAGGTTTCCTTTTGTTTAAGTTTTTTTTGAGCAACACAAAAGTTAAATTTAAATTTAATGTACGAAAAGAAGAGAAAAGTGCAAGCTTAAATTTGTAATAAACAATTATAAATATATATAAAATACCTTATATAAATACTATATATATGATAAACATATTGCTATATGGAAACAAACAAAAGAAAAAAAAAAACAAACAAAAACAATTATGTGTGGATTTAACTAAAATACTACTTTGTAATATATATTTATATACATAAATGTTTACTTATAAAAACATAAATATATTTTCGCATAAACTCAAAGCAAGCGTTAAGTTGCCAAAAAAAAAAAAAAAAAATATTTAATTAAAAGAAAACGCAGAGAAAATAATTCATAATGCAATCAAGCAATAAGTCTATGGGCGAAAGCAAGCGACAGCAAGAGCAGTACAGCGAATATATTTATCGTTAAACAACTTATATATTTTTATAAGCAAACTCTAAACGCCTTGTTTTACATTTATGTATTTTATTTAATTGTATTTTGATATGATTTCTATAATTTTCATTCCTTCTCAATTTGTTGTAAATTTAATGTGCGCATCAGTTAGAGCAGGATGGCAACATAAAGCAAGTTAGAGGCGTTCTTTTTTTAGTGCAATCAATTTAAAATGTAAAACAGGCAAGTTTTTAAGCAACAACTACCATTGAAAATACATAATGAAAAGAAAACGAAACAGAAAAATAAACAATAAAGTTTAAAATCAAGAAACAAAAAAAAAATCCCCTATAGTCTTGTAAAAGTTATTGAAATTATGGTTTTATTTAGAATTTATTGAAAGTACTTATGTTTTTTGAAAACGGAATAGGTTTCGCTAAATACCAAAAAGCACTCTGAATACTCCAAAAGCTAAATATGTAACAAGGGTACTTTTAGTACTATCCAGTCAGGAGTTTATGAGATGTTTCTAAAGCAGCTACATAGTTGAATTGGAAATTATATATACCTATACAAGTTCAAGTTATAAGTAGGAAATAAACGCCACTTTTAGACTACCCATCCTTATGTACTTTTGTAGCGTAAAAAAAGCATAGCGCCAAATGCATAACCCCAATATTATGTTCCCATTTTCAAAATAATGACGCTTGTAGTCATGGTCACTTTCAGGCGGTTGGAAGACATGAACACATTTATTTACCATAAACTATTGTTAAGTTGGTAACTTAGTATGTATCTACTAGATAGGGTATACACTTCAGACATAGTAGATGTTCCAGGCACCGCAAAAGCCAATTGGCTTATGGGTAATCTCAACAACGAGAGAGCACCTGTTGAACGTAATTGATAACAAGTGTATTTGTTTTCCATGTTAATGATAATACACATAGCTAAATATTTTATATACTCGTGTACATGACAGTTTCAAAGCTCTGAAATGTATAATAAGTGTTGATGATGGTATTACAATATCACAGCGGGACGAATCGGGACACATATAAGCGTGACAGGTGTTTAGCTAGGCAGGTGTCTTAACGTAACATAATAGAGGGTATTGCCCAAATAGCTTATTTCTGGAGAAATATTTCGTAGATGTACATAATAAGCGCACAGTGGCAACAGTGAAAGGAAGTTCGATTCATGTCCTAGTCAAGACATTGATAACAAGATACTGAATATTTCATGCATTGTTGAAATTTCATTTTTTTTATTTGATTGCATTCTCAGGCATCGTCATGTTTGCTTAGCAGAACATTGATGCCATTGTCTAAAATTTATGTATAGCTTTGTAAGTGGCTAAGCCAACCGTGTACTACATATAGGTTATATCTATCTGTTGCCTTTGTGGCTGGTCACTGAATCGGTTCTAACTCAGGAGTAGTATTGTAAAAGCCAATATCCGCATCCGGCAAATTTCAAGTCCTTCGAGCTATCATGCCATAAGCTCATCCGTTTGCTTGAAAATGTAAAAGTTCAACCCAAAACATGTTTGTACATAATATATATTAACCAAAGAAAGTCTTTGTAAATGGACTTTGTACCAGCCACCTTTTATTATCTTGTTTAGTGAATCGTAGAATTGTCGACGTTATTCGCAACTTTGGACTTTCAACTTTATTCGATAATAATAGGTGAGAATTTCATTGGTTGACCAAAAAATCTTCGAAATTAGTTTGAGAATAGTTTGAGATTGTTTTTGCTGTAAGACAGTGAATAGCAATCCGACTACGGTAGGACGGGGTAAGTATGATTTTAAATATATGGATAGTTCGGTTGACAGATCTCTTGATTTATAAATAAAGCTAGAAATTTACGCAAAAGAATAAGACCAAAACAGCATACCGGTTCATCCCAATCCAGCATATAGCACTTACATTTTTTCAGATTAGTATATTCATTGTTATACTGATTACGGAGTTACTGCTTTCCCCTTAATCAAACCACAACAAGACCGATCACATAAACTTTTAATTTTTAATGATTACTACAAGAAATAAAAAAAAAAAAAAAAACAAACGCTTAAAACTGCGAAGAAATCCAAAGTTTAAAATAGTGTAAGAAATCTTTACTAAGTGTCGGCACCAAGCCTGCGCTTACTGCGCAGCACTTTGACCACTGTTCGACGATGTTGGCGGATTTCCGGATTTGTTACATTGCCGGAAGCAGCAGAAGGCAAATGTTCCGGTGCGCTGCGAGAGGTTGTTGTTGCCGTTTTGTTGTTGCTGTCCTTGTCCTGATCACTGGCCTGGTCATAGGCATAACTTACGGTGCGTTTGTAGATGCGCTGCTCCGCATTGTGAGACTCTCGCTTTTGCGGTCGTGGTTTCTTTAGTTTCGTGCCTCTGTGCTCCCTGGGCCCTGCGTCATAGCAACGATGCAGCTGCTCTCCCTGACTGTCCTTGCAGTCATAGCAGACGCGCTGCTTCAGTTGCCGTCGTACGCATAGGCTGCTAGGTGCTGCTTGCTTCGAGTCCGCAGTTTCCTCGCTTTCGCTGCTTTGCTGCTCAGGCTCCTGGCGATAGCGCTTATATTGGCTGCCGCTGTCATAGGAATATTTCTCTGGTTGATCCTCACTGGAGTAGCTGCAGGTCTCGGTTACCTCGTTGTTGCGCGGCTGACGGCAAATCTTGCAGAGCTGACCGTTGCGTTTAATTCGTTTGCAATGAGTTGGCTGTTGGGATTTTTTCACATTGCTGGCATGCGACGCTGGCTCATCGTGCTCTTGCTCATAGCTCGGTTCTTCAACACTACCATCGACATCATCGTCATGCTGCTCAGGTAGTCTATCGAAATACTGTCGCACAAACTGTTCGTATTTGCGTTCATAGTCCGCGCCAGATTCATCACTGACATCAGTGCTTAGATTTTCCGCATCCTCCTGCTCGTCGCTAAGCTGCACATCAGCCTTGCGATGTGCTTTGGGACTGGCTGGCTGAGCCGCCACCGCCGCCGCCAATGAGTTTACATCCGTTAGAGCATCCAAGCGCTGGAGCAGCTTGCCTGGCGCAAAAGCCTCCCAGTAGTTAATATTGTGATCGTAGTTGGAACTCGCAGCTCTCATACAAATCAACAGCAGTGGCATTAGCAGCGGCATCCACATTTTGTAAGCGATTAAAGCATGACTACAGCAAACTATTGGCTTTTTATGCGAAAGCCTAATACCAACTCATGGAGCATGCTTAGCGAAGCATGGCATTTGGTAATTGGCACAAGCAACCGCAAAAGCCTAAGGAAGTGGACGCAGCTCTGGATCAGGTACAGCGCTGGGGAAGGGGCTGCGATTGCAACAGGCCAATTGGGCAGTGGTGCACAAGTGTCGTGCCCGGAAGTGTGAGTGAAAAGCAAGATGCGGATTAGCGTAAAAGTTGACAGCAGCGTTTTATTTGTGGCTTTACGACATGGCCAGTAAAAATGCTATAAAAGCTAGCTGTGCGCAACTTAAAACGTAAATAAAAAACAAACAATGGGGAAGGGGAACATTTAACCAAGATCATTAACTAGGGATTTACAGTTAAATTACAAGGAAACTTGCGTCAAAGATGGGCACTAGGCAGAATCATTAACTAGGGTGGTTTTAATAATAAACTACAAGTGGACTTGCTTTAGGAATGGTTACGACAAAGGACGCTGTAAATCGCTGAGTCGCTGAGCGCCAATGCTGGGCTGCGTAGCTTTGGGCAGGGGCTGACGTTGATGGCGCAGCTCGCGTCGTTTTTCGCGCAATATATGCTTGGTCTGTGAAGTGTCTAGCTCCTCCCAGCCGCCTGGATTGTCGTCCACCCAGTCTTCGAGATCAGCCTGTGCGCGAAAATTACATAATTTTTAAATGAAACTTTGATTTAAAGTAAGCCTGCAACTCACAGCCCCACTAATGGGCACTACATCCTGTGCCTGCAGTCTTGAAAAGTCAGTTATTGGACCCTGCGCTGTTGCAGCTGTTGTTGCATTGTCCAGAAAATATTTCATTTGCGGCTTTATATCTGGCGTGAGTTCCTAAAAATGTTCAAGCCATTATAACTATGTTGTAAATATATTGTTCAACCTAAGCCTACGCTAAAGAAATCTGGTTCGGGTTCCTCCTTGGGCGGCGTTGGTGGCTGTGCGATGCGCTGCCTATACTGTTCAATATGCTCCTCTACCGTGCGTGGACTATCATCCCAAGAGTTCCAATCGCGTTCTCGTGCTCCTCTGCCACCCGCAAAGCTACCGGCCGGCAGTTGTTGCTGCGTGGTGGCAAAATCTCCACGCTCCACTATGACGTTGACCGCCTGCAGCTGATGCTCAGCCCCGTGGCTTAACTTGCGGCGACGTGTAAAACAACACAGGGCACGCCGGCAAAGCGTTATGATGCTGAGAAGCATCATTTTAATTTGTTGCAACACCATTTTTGCGGAGAGGAGTTGCGATGCAGCAATTATAGCCGCAAAAGGAATGTTTACAAATTAATTGGTTAATATTGGGGAATATGAACACAAAGCAAAACAAATTATGCGTAGAGTGACCAGACATACTGTAGACAGCTGCACAAAGCTCTCAATGCTACGACACTCAGCTACATAGATCTGCTAACCAAGACAAAAAGGTCATTGTTATACGCACATAAATGTCAAGTTTTTGTGTGTGGGAACAAATTTACTTATCTATCACATCCCTGCAGTACTGATGGTGGCGATTGCAAGGTTCGAACTACCTACTCAGATGGTCCGCGTATGGGGCTGGGTACCCAACGAACTAGCTCTTCGAACTAGAACGAAAGTCGAACTAGCAAAATAGAAAAAAACGAACATAGTCCCGTCTACTTTTGTAACCCTATGCCCACCACCCAAGGCACTAGTTCTTAAGTATGCGAACGCCGAACCACCAGACAAAAAAAGATTTTCGTCCGTTTACTTTATTAAAGCGAAAGAGAGACATAAAATAGATTTTGGTTGTTTTTCGGCTGCAAGACAAAGGAGAACATCTTTTGTATCTCTGTTTTTTAGGGACTACTCCCGTTGCTAGTTGTCCAGCTTACTCGCATTTTTTGTATTGCTGGAATATTCTTTAGTTTACAATTAAATAGCAGCCAAATAAAAGAAGCACATATTTAAAAGTGTGTAAGCAAAGATATAAAATTAAAATGTGAAATACTAAATAAATAAAATAAAAAACAAGTTAACAATATAATGTATATAAAAATTAACAGCAAAAGGCATGTTCGTACGATGAATACACAAAGTACTAAGTGTGCTGCCTTACCTATCATCAGCTGTAACTATCAGAATAGTTATTTATAAAATAAATTATCATTCCAAAAAATTAAAAGTATTTTAAATTGTTTTTATTTTGTGTGGCTCAAATTAACAGCATAGGGAGCGAATTAAACAGGTGCGTAACCTTTGCTCTATGCACCACATGCACTACCCACCACATGGGAACCCATTTGGACTACCCATGAGGTAAACGATGTGGTGTCGCCGGTCCCCATGTCCTAGGACATTCTGTGCAAAAAATTAAATGAAGCATTGGGTAGTGGTTTTAATTTTTAATTTAATTTTTTTTAATTTTGTATTTATTTTTTTTAACAAAACTAACACAAAAATATTTAAAAAAAAAAAAAAAAATTGCGATCCAGAGGTTTAAAAGAGGTCTTCCAATGCTCTTCTGGTACAGCATCACCAGTTCTTTTTGACACTTCAACTCTAAAACCGAAAATTAAAATATGCCCAGGATTCTCTTAAAACGATCACTCAAAAACTTCTTTGTTTCATTTTACACATAATTGGTTCGTAAATCTTGTTGAACATAAAAAAAAAAAATCCAAATTATTAATTAACATACATATGTATATAAAAAATCAAAAAAATACGTATACGCACAGTATAGAAATGTACGTGTGTATGTAATGTGTGAAGGCAACATTTCGGTGGGGCCAAACGAGAATACCCAGGACCTTGAAATTTTTTTCTGTGACTATTTGTGTTCTTGATTTTTGATGGCTTGGACATATGGGCATTTCCCAGAAAATCGTTACCAAGGGGCACAACTTTAAAGTTATATATTTGTTAATTTATTTATTTATTTAAATGGAGTACAACAAAGTGCAGTTGGCCTTAAATTATAAGAAAAGTTTAAAATAAATATTTAAAATTAAACGAGGAAAATAGATAGATATGAACTAATCCGCGTCACTCGCCCGGTGGGTGAACTTTTTAGCGATATGCACCGACTCACATCAAAAACTGGCCAGAGGCTTGGATTTACAACAACCAAGTGGAAAAAGGAAGTTCAAATAAAATCTAAACATTAAATATATTAGAAACAAAAGAAAAAACCAAACAAAAAACCAACCAAAGAGCATCAATGACCAAATAGGTGCCTCATAATACAGGATTGGTCATGGATTATGAGAAAAGGCAAGTCAAGATGACTAAGGATAGAACACGTGATAAAAGGAATAGACCGTTCAAGAGAGAGGCTATTATAATTAGAGCATAGGACTCGATAAGGATCATGCAGAGCAAAATTTGATCTACAAAGTTGCAAAGCTAAGGGGCCAAAATTACGAGTTACTCTGGTAGGAACAACAAAAGTAACTTTATTAAGAAGTTCAGTAGAGTCAATAAGGCCGAGTAATAAATAGCCTATGCAAGAAGAGTACACCGTGGCATGTTCTAATTAATTAAGGTTAATTAAGGAGTGCAGCTTTACAAGTCGAAGTCTGTCGGATGGAATAATAGGCTATACATATATTCAATCTCAAAATATATAAAGAGTTAAGATTTTCGGTGATGTATTTATGAATAATAGGTAATCACTTACAATAACCTAAAAATTTTGTTTTTGTTCCAAAAAAATACCTTTTTTAGATAATCATAAAACGGTAACAAAATCAAAATATGTGATCAATTTTGATTGGAACATAAAATAAATCTAATTTTTCATTAATAAATGTAAAAAAAGCTTTAAATAAATAATCAAAAAAAAATTAAATATTTTTAAGTAAAGTTAGGCATACGTCATGTAACGTACGCAACGGAAAACAAGGTTTTTTTAATTTAGCTGGTTGGATTTTTTTTTTTTTTAAATCGAACTAGCTTTGTAAAGCAAGTTTGTTGTGCACTTTAAGAATATAAAAAAAAAAGTATTGTTTGTATAGCAGTTTAAAAAAATATGTATCATAAAGTATGTAACGTATAACGTATGTAACGTTTATTGCTTAAATATTACGATATCTTCATAAACAAACAAAAAAAAGACGAATTTTGCGCCAAAAATGTTTTTTGGACCGATCAGTCCTATGCGGATCAAATTCGGTACAGTGCTTGGGAACTAAAAAAAACCTACGAATGCCCAATTTGGATACGATATCTTAATAAACAAACGAAAAAGCCGTAAAAAAAATTTTAGTTTTACCACCATACCATAGCTGAAAAAAAAAAGGAGGTCCAAGACAGCTAGATCGATTTTATAACACCTTTACGATAGAGTGCTCCAAGCAAAGGCAAATTTCGCAAGTCTTCTAAAGAGCTCAAAATATGCGTACAAATCGATTTTCAACTCAATAGCTTAAAAAACAACAAATTTGGTTCAAATCGGGCAGATCGGCTATATGGCAGCTATAAGAAATATTGGGCCGACCCGGGCGAAACTTGGTAGATCGTCTTGAGGGCTAAAAATAAGCATAAGTACCTAATTTGGTGCAATTATCTCAATATTTTAAGGTTTATGCCAAAAAAGTGACCAAAAAACCCATAGAGCAAATTTTACCAAAATCGCTTGACTATATCATATAGTCGCAATATAGTACAGTAAATCTAGCCTCCAAACAGGCGTTTATTGGAAAAAAATACTTAATGGATGAAACTTTCAGGGATCGTTAGGGACCTTGTTCTAAGTCTAAAACCGAGTGTTCGTATTTGTGGCAGGTTTATTGCCAATACATTGGAAACGATAAATTAACAGATCCTACCTTTCGCCCTACATATATAGCTACAAAAAGAGTATCAAAACATAAAAACAAAAACAAATATTTTATTTTTTCTTTACTTTTTTGCACTTTGAAGGCGTACGCATGTCGCGTACTGCGATCCTGGAAATGCCCAGATGTTATATTGTGGAGTTTGTGGTTTCCAAATATATTGGTGCGGAAAAGTGAGCTTCCCGGCCGGATTCGCGAGGAGGCATCGAACAGGCTGTTTGTTGTGTAACTTGTGATGGTTTTTAAATTGATTCAATTTATTTTTTTGACATGTTGATGTAGTGATGTTTACAGTATTTGTTTATGTCCCGAAAAAGTATTCGGGTGTCTTATAAATGATAGATTGTGGCTAGTTTTGCGTGGGTGCTAATCGAAATTGCTTTCAGGATGTAATTGCGCAATATATGACTTTTATTTTTGTTTGACCTAAATTACCTGTAGGCTGTAGCACTACAGATGAGGTCATTAATTTTTTTCAATATTTGCTTATATAAATAAAGGTTTTATCGCAAAGAATGTATGCACGAATAAACATGTAAAATAATAATTTTATTTTTAGCATACTTTTGACCAATTGATAAAAATAGAAATTTAGATAGTTTTGATTTGAATCAATCGCTCACTTATGTGCATGTATATACACATACACATATGTATGTATGTATGTATGTACGTACATATTTATGTGTTATATGTTCGTCTATCTAAAAATTAAATTAATAAATGGCAAAAATTTAAAAAATCGTTTCATTGCAAATTTATATACAACTAACTGCTTGTGCTTAATAACATAAGTATGTACATATATAGTAAGTATATTTTAATGCAGCAAATCAACGTGGTTTTTTTTGGCGGTTTATTGCTTGTTCTCTTTCTCTCTGTATCTCACTAGATAAGCTCACCAAAGCAGTTAGCGGCAGCGTAGTAGCGAAAATACACACACTCACATGCACGAGGCGAATGTTCCAGAAAAAAAGAGGAAAATCGCGCAACCAATGTGCAAAATTTTTTCCAAGTACATATGTATATGTACATACATGTATTTGTATTATGTATTGATTTGGTATTACGTTTGCTGGAAAAAATACGTACATAGTTGATGAAACTTTCAGGGATTGTTTGGGACCCTGTTCTAAGCTTAAAACCCATTTTTCGCATTCGGGGGGAGCAGAAAGTTACCCTTCCTCACCAAAATGTGGTTGATGCGGTTTTTGGCTGATACCTCTTTTGCTAAAAACTTAGAGCATGTTTTTTAAATACAAATTTTTAGTAGTAAACACCATTTTAAACTTAAATCAAGGACAGGTCTCCTCAGGTTTTGTCGACTTCACCCTCGGAAAACTGTTTGTAGAGTTGTTTTATATAATCGCCAGATTCAAAATCTTCAAACCTCTAAATCGTAGCTGCTTCGTTTCTCTAGAAATAGACATGCATATAGAGTTTGTCAAGTAATTCTTTGCAAAATGAAAAAAATCACACAAATTTAAGTTTAACTTCAAGAATTATTAACAAAGAAGTCTTTTTATTACATTTTTCCTTTGTAATAGTATTATTAAGGTAAGTATCAGCTTTTAATATGTAAAAAAAAATTGGAAAAATCTAAATAAAACCTAAAGAAAAACAAACAAAGCCAACAAGCAGCAAATATTGCGTTCTCAATTAATTCTTTGCAAAATGCAAACACAAGACAAAAAGAGAAAAGAAAAAAGCTAACTGTAATTCAAAATCGCAACAAATGATGCGTCTTTGACGCATGTTTTAAGTAATTTTGAATAAAAAATGGTTGTCTAAGAATTCAATTAAAATGGAGTTGCTCTCTTTAATCCCGCCAAATACATATTCTCAAATGCATATTTATGTTTGTTGAGCCGATCAAAAAAATTGTCACTTCCAAACAAAATATGTAACCAAAACATGTTTGCATTACCTAAATAAATGATTATGGAAAATGTGTAAATAAATAAATACATACCTACAAAACACTACAGCAACGTATGCAGAACGAGAGAGAGAGGCGTACGAGGCGTCTCCTTCTTTGCTTTTTGCTTTACTTCAAGTTTTTTTTTTGCGTTCGCGCATTATTGCCACATCTCTCTGTTTCGCTTGCACGCTCTCTCAGTGTATGCGTGCGTGTGTGTGTTTTCGAATAACTGTCGCCGCGCTGGCGCAAACGATTTGATTGTGTTTGTATGTGTGTTTGTGCTTACCACACTTCGAAATACATATAACTGTTACTGAATATTGGTGAATTTGCCATATTCACCTTGCAGCAAAAATATATACGTAGAGACGTACAAAATACAATGCATGCGACATACAATTATATATGCATATGTATGTACATATGTACAATGTAAGCACAAAGCAAAAGGTGGTGTACGTTTAAGTTTCCTTCCTTCCCCTCTGATCCAAACTTTGAATGTACTACAAGAAATCAGAGTTGTTGAACAGAGCACAAGCAACAAAACCGCTGTAATCAAAGCAAAATAGGAAAATCGGAAGAAAATATCGGAGGATAAATATGTATGACCAAAAGCCATCAAAAATCAAGAACACAATCACGCAATGCATACATACATAGCAAATACGCAGGTGTTCATTTGTTGCGATTTTGAATTACAGTTAGCTTTTTTCTTTTCTCTTTTTATCTTGTGTTTGCATTTTGCAAAGAATTAATTGAGAACGCAATATTAGCTGCTTGTTGGCTTTGTTTGTTTTTCTTTAGGTTTTATTTAGATTTTTCCAATTTTTTTTTAC